>JAOSBK010032898.1:0-10375 GCA_027568895.1 Erythroxylum shatona | reverse complement strand
TGAGCTGGAAATATAGAAGTGCTTATTATGTTTGAATAGATAGTATATGGACATGTGTGATTGTTTTTATGGCAAAATAAAAATAAGAATAAGTTTTGTAAAGATGAGATTGAGATATGCATGATTAGGAAGAATCATATGAATTGAGATTTGGTTGAGGATAAATCTTCCAAATGGGAAATTGAGTTGCGTTGTATGAAATTGAATAAAGAATGAAAGAATGAAAAAGAAAAAAATTTATACCAGATTCGGATTGGTTTAGATCAAGGACGTCTTACGGTTTCCAACGCGATGTTTTTCTAAAGTTTGCATTTCTGGATGTCGGGATTTGCCCTCAAGTTTGATTGCATCGTTTCGATTCGTTTTTGATTTATTTTCGATTCGTTTCGCTTTGTAATCCGTTCTTTCGTTTTGATCCGCTATTGGCCCCTTAAGTTTTGTTTTGATCCGTTTTGTTATTCGATTCGCTTTCGATTCTTTCGCCTTATGTTTCCGCTTCGGATTCTTTCGCTTTATGATTCATTCGTTCGTTCTGCCGCTTTGTTTTCTTTATGTTTTTTCATTTTTCCGGTTGGAGTCCGGTTCTAAAAATCAGGTCCCAACAAACAATCTTTTTGCTTTTACAATGTGCAAAACAAGGGTTTATGGTAGGTTTGACTACATTAATTGGTATAATTTCTAACATCAATTTGGACTCCCTATTGAAGCTGATAGTTGATTTGTTAGATGTCTCGTCATCAATAAAGGGTTAGGTGGGTGAGGATTTTATTAATGTATTTAGTTGCTCTTTCTTCTAATAAAATTGTTGAAGTCATTTTGTAACGTTGTAGGAAGTAAGGGATTGTCTTTTGGGTCACTTATTTGCTTATGGTGCTATTGCCCGCTTAGGGAGACTTACTAAAGAGTGGGTTTCTGATCAAAATTCATCCTTGATTAATAAATTCACCAGCATTCTTATATCCCTTGCAGTAAAGAAGCAATATTTGTAAGAGCCTGCTATTGCAGTTTTATTAGAGTTAGTTGAAAAGTTATATCATTTACGTAAATGGAAGCAAGTTTAACTATAATGCTTCATAAGGTGCTCTTTATTCAAAATTAATGTGGATCTTTTGACCAAACAAACAGAGTGTTTTGTGATGCTACTTCTATTGGTGTTGCTTTATTCATAGTTTCAATAAGTTTCTATTAATATTTTACATGTGCTAGTTCTGTTGGGGTGAATACTTCCATCTTCAACTTGCATATCATTTGCGTCGGGATTAAGAACTTTCCATGAGGAGCATTCTCTCTCCCTCTCTTATGCAAATTTTTTCTTTTCTTTTTGGTGCATCCATAAAGAATTTTGTTGTTCTTTTCACTTCTTTTTGTTGTTGCACAAATTTAAACACAACAATTTATTATTTATTTTATATGATTGCTTTATTGTTTCTATATGTTATGTGCCTTATGATTGTAGTTTCCAAGTGAAGTTATGGTTAGTCATGTACTTGAAGCTTCATAGTTGCGTGACTGGATTGAAGGGGCCATTGCTATTGGGAATCCTGATACTTTGCTTTCAGCTTTGGTTATCCATGTACTTAAAGCTCTACAGCTACTGTTGGTGAAGACATCATGTCAGCTTGTAGTAATCAAAAGGAGCACAAGAAAAGTCGAAGACTAAGTCATTTAAGGAAGAAGTTTCAAATAATATCTAGTCCTTTAGTGAAGTTGTCATAGAGGGATCTCTTCTTCAATCATCTCATGACCGCAAGCACTTGGCATTTGATATACTGCTACTTCTTCTCCCAAAATTACCCATAACATTTCTTCCTTATCTTACGTCTTACAAACTTACACAGTGTCTGATGGATGTTCTTTCAACAAAGGACTCTTGGTAGTCAAATGATAGTTGAACCTTCAAATTAATTAGTGTATTATGACATGTTTGCAAATTGCAATTAGTTTATTTTCATATTGATTAGTGTATTTTGATATTAGTTAGTGTATTATGATATGTTTGTGAATTGCAATTAAATAATACATTGTTTGCAAGTATGAAATTCTTATGATACATGAATAATTAAATTAATGATATACTAAAAAATTGAAGAATTATTAAATAAATAATATTGAATAGTCATTAACCAAATATGATTAAAAATTGTATTTTAAAATAATTATTAAAATGAAAAATTATTAAATTAATATGATTTTCAAAAAATGAAAAAATAAAAATAATACAAATAATAATAAAAATGTTGCGGAAGACATTCTGTGATTTTTCTAAAAACGTCACGGATGATTTTTCTAAAAATACGTCACGGATTCCTTCACATTCTGTGATGTTTTAAAAATGTCACAAAATGTTAGACAATCCGTGACGTTTTTTAAAAACGTCATGGAATGTTAGAGATTTTGCGACGTTTTTAACCCAAACTTTAAGTGATATTTTTAGAAACGTCGCGAAATGTTAGTGCTTTCCATGACATTTTACATAAAATATCGCAGAAACCTTTTGCTTATACCACATTCTGCGACATTTTTTGTGACATTTTTAAATCTTCTACGATGCTTTTGAACATTCTATGACATTTTAAAAACGTCACAAAATGCCTTGTTTTCTTGTAGTGATCCTTCCTTCTTTTGCCTATAACCTCTTCTCAAGACATCCAAATGAGTTTAGAATGGTGATTCTGATGGTTTTATTAAGGTATAAACCATAAGTATAAATGATACTTATGTGAGATTGAAAATATGAATGTTTACGCGACTAGAATAATAGAGCGATACGTGGAATTGTCATGAACATACATTGTGCATATTCCATATACACATTTGTGTATAAAGGAATAGTTATAATTGTGCAATTAATAAGTGTGCAATGTGTGTGTTTCATAATTTTGACATGTAAGATAAGTATCCACATTCAGATGTTCTACATCATAGAAGCCAATGCTAATCTGAAGCGTACTGTGAGTCGACCTAGATGGTCTCATTCACTATTTGTTATGTTTTAAATTCCTGCTTTAAATTGCTATTGAAATGAAAAGTGATTGTTCTGATTCCGAACATTGAATGTCCGAGGAGTTTGGTAAATGCATGAATAATGATAGAAGTGCTCCTTGTATGCTAATTTGACGAAATATGTGCTATGCAAATTGATTGTTAAATGCCAGATCGAGCTCCAAAGAGAAATGTGAATATGCATATAAATGAAAAAGTAATTCTTAACTTTAATGTTGAATGTCGAACTAAGGTCCGATGACTTGTGTAAAGTGAAATCAAGTAACTAATTGAAAATATGTGAATTTGATACATTTCATTTCATGAATGCATGAAAGATAAAGGCTATTGTGACCAGAGTAGCCATCGAAAAAGAGCTTAAAGCTCATAAAGTGCATAAGAACCAAAGGCTTACTATATAAAAATAAGCAAAGATGTTGTTAAAGAAAGCATTAGTAACAACCTAAGCTATACATCCAAATAGGATTGCGCCGAAACTACATTTAGCGGCTAAGAATGTAGAACCAAGTGACTAAATGTTTGAATTACCAACAGTCCTAACTGTTGGAAATATGCTTAAAGCTTATAGGTTTGGAGTTCATAGGAACATGAGATCAATGTATAGTCCTATTTAACTACAGGCATATCAATCATTATCATAGTGATATCATTAGAATGTTGTATGAGGTGTTATATGACAAAAAGAGTCATTTTCCCCTACATTGAAATGAAGAGGGCCTAAAAGAATGGTTAAGGGCTAGAGGAAATTCGAGATACTGTTAGCGAGTGAAATGAATCTGTAATAAAAATAAAGTAGCTTATGAAAGACGAATGAATTTTGATGGATCAACATCGAAGTTATAGAATATAGTGAGACAAACCTAAGAGTTAAGTGTATTAACATTGAAGAGATGTGAAAAATGAAATGCTTTCGAGGGTGTCGCCTTAGCAGGATGTGCTCATATTAGGAAAAAGGATAAACGAAGCTCGAATTATATTGGTCCATATGATGTTATAGAGAGCATAGGACCATTAATATATGAGTTTGTGGTACCAACAAAGATGTCTTAGATTCATAATTTGTTATATGTGAGTATGCTAAGAAATATTAAGATAATCTGATATTGGTGTTATTGACTCAGGAAGTGAAAAATATTGAGGAAGCATTAAAGATGGTATGGTATCTGAATATATAATTAGAGGATTAATTGATTACATTGACTATGGTCAATTGGAAGAAATTATTCGAGTGATGAAGTTAAATGGGGAACGGAAGAGTATTTAAGGAAACAATACGCCTACCTTACTAATCAATTAGATAAGAATTTCGAGGACAAAATTTAGTAAGGGGAGAAATATAACATGTCATTCCCATATTAAGAGTTAGAACCCACAAATATGGTACATGTGAGATCAATGAGAGATTAAGAAAATTGCATTTTGATTTTCATGCATATTATTAACATACACGCAAGTGAATTTGAATTATGTTGCACACGTTTAAATGACTATACATGCACTCATTGACATTCCGAATATAATTAAATTGTGATGTGATACTGTTGAGAATTGTGAAATTGTTGTATTGATAATTTACTTGGAGACTGTATTTGTTAAAATAGACTTTTGGAGAGTTTTTAGGAATAATTTCTGAAAATGTTGAATATTATTGGATTAGGAAAAATACCATTTGGCAAGTAAAATGATGGATGAAAATAGAAATGAGCAACCAAATGATGTTGGAGAATTTTGAAAATTTAGAGATGACTTTAGAATTTGCGAGAAGATGTTATTGGGAAATTTTGGTGATAATTGAAATGAAAAGATGGACGTTATGGAACTAGCTCAATAAGAACTAGTTAGTTGGGAAACTAACTAAGACTTAGGAATAAGGCAAGTGTCCAAGTCTAAAGTTAAGTTTTCTTAACTTTGAAAGACAAGTTACTATTATTTTCTTCACCTCTCTTGTAGCTTTCTTATCCAAAGTTACCTCTTTTACACAGAGTTTTTCATCAAATCTTCACCAAAGAAAAACCTTGTTCTCATCTATCCTTTTTCTACTCTCAACTTCGGATTTCTTTCATTTTCCTCAAGAAGAACCGAAACTTGTCAACCTTTACAATAGTGTACGTGAGTTGCATGAAATTTAGGAATTCTTGAGATTTTGCAGATTTTGGAGCTATATCAAGTAAGTATTGTGTAAATCCTTTAGAGTTATTGTTTTATGAAACAAAAAAATGGTGATTCGTTGTCATGACATGAATAAGAGAAAATGGACATTTCTCATGTTCACTGTGAATATAATATGAAAATGGGGATTTGTTGATTTTTCAAATTTGATGATCATTATGTTATAAGTTAGTGTAGAAATGATTTTTGGAGTTGAAAGATCATAGAAAACGTGTATAACTTGGTGTAGAAACTTGTTGAAGAAAACAAAAGTGAGGACTCTATTTTCATGTGTATATATATGAATTTAGAGTTGAAAAATAGTTGGAAGATGAGGTTCTGAGATGAGAATTAATGATTTAAAATGAAAGCTTGAGGAAAAATTGAAGAGAATGCTGAAAATGAAAAAGTAGGAAAATGACAGTGGAGAAAGTGCAGAATAATGGTGAAATGCGTGAATGGCTTTTTCTTATATTTTTTATGATTTTATTTATGCATGAATTTTGGATTTTGTTGTGAAATATTGGAGTTGAATTGAAGTTAAAGAGGAAAATGCAAAACGTACATGAAATGGAAAAAAAATTACAACAGTGGAAGATGGATGAAACGCAGAGATGGAGAAAATGAAGTGAGTTTTCTGGTTTTGAAATTTAGTATTAATTCCTTGTTTTTGAATGCGTTGCGTTGCATGGAAATAAAAAATGTGATGAGATGAGTTAGAGAAGTTGATTAAAAAGAAGAAGAAAATTTTGCAGAAGTTCAGCAGGAGAAGAAGAATCGCGTTTTTGGAGGAGAAAGAAGGAAAGCGCAATCGTTCCTCTATCTTTAGGAGACTCGTGATTGTTCTGCAAGTGAAAACTCATGATTTGAGATCCATTGCAAACTCACTATCATGTAGATGCACAATCGTGGCTTCTTTGGCTGCGAAAAAAATGTGAACACCTTTTGATGTTTTGGCCATATCTTGCTCCCCAACCCCAAAATGACATGGGACTTGAACCATTAGATTTGAAACATGTTTTTCTATATCTCCACCAAAAGTTATAGCCATCTGAAATCAGTTAGGAGAGATTGAGTGATAAATGTGGGATGAAAATGATGAGAAGTTTTGGAAAATGATAATTGGAGTATTTTCATTTAACTTGCTTCGGTATTTTGACAATATCTTGTTCAGTAGTTAATAGAATGCGATGATTTTTTATTTGGAGTAACCTAGAGACATAGGACTACGAATTGTCTAAAGAGATCAAAATTTAATTCTATCCCTAGAATTCCAAATTTCTGAATTAAAGTTGATTACAGAATGTTGTCTTAGCTTAAGAATAGTCCGAAATGTTTGGGGTATAACTTTCAGATTTCTAAACTAAATTGAATGATTTTGGTATCATTAGAAACGTAAGAGATAGGAGAACAATTTTATAGAAGTGTATTGCTAAATTACTGCATTTTCATTTTCTGATTTGATTATGAATAGTATACCCAAAAATGTGTTTTTGGAAAAATCTGAAATTTTGCTAGTGATTATGCACGGTCGTGAGTTAAGGTGCACTACCATGACTTGCTTATACACAGGTGTGCATTTAGTTGCACGCCTGTGATTTAATTAACTTGGACTGCATAGCCATGCACTGATGTTGCATGGCCATAACTTATTTTCAATTGAGTTAAACAACTCAAAAATGCGTCCTTCCTTCTTTTGCTTATAACCTCTTCTCAAGACATCCAAATGAGTTTGGAATGGTGATTCTAATGGTTTATTAAGGTATAAACCATAAGTATAAATGATACTTATGTGAGATTGGAAATATGAAAGTTTACGCGACTAGAATAATAAAGCAACACCTAGGATTATCGTGAACATGCATCGTATATATTCCATATACATATTTGTGTATAAAGGAATACTTATAATTATGCAACTAATAATGTGTGGGCAACGTGCGTATTACATAATTTTGATGTGCAAGATAAGCATTCACATTCAGACATTTCTAGATCATAGAAGCTAATGCTAATATGGAGTATACTATAAGTCGACCTAGATGGTCTCATTCATTGTTTGTTATGTTTTAAATTCATGCTTTAAATTGCTGTTGAAATGAAATGTGATTGTTCTGATTCTGGACACTGAATATCTGAGGAGTTTGATAAATGCATGAATAATAATAATAGAAGTGCTCCTTGTATGTTAATTTGACAAAATATGTGATACACAAATTGATTGTTAAATGCCAGATCGAGCTCTGAATAAAAATGTGAATATACATATAAATGAAAAAGTGATTCTCAACTTTAATGTTAAATGCTGGAATAAGGTTCGATGACTTGTGTAAAGTGAAATCAAGTAATTGATTGAAAAGATGTGAATGTGATGCATTTCATTTCATGAATGCATGAAAGATAAAGGTTGTTATGACCGGAGTATCTACCGAAAAAAAGCTTAAAGCTCAGATTGTGAAAAAAGAGCTTAAAGCTTAGAAAGTGTAAAAAAGCCAAAGGCTCATTATGTAAAAATGAGCCTCGTATCCTCAACGGATATGAGATTGTTATTAATGAGTCTGGTATCCACAACGGATGTAGGACAATTATAGGCACTCGGTCACAATAATAACAAATTAAAAGTGAGTATCATAAGCATTACATATGCATTTGATGGGTATGATGTGAATAATTTGACTAATTTCTAAATGTGAGATATGTTTCAAGTGAATGTGAAATTATGTGACTCAATATGATTATTAATGAAATGACGTGAATTACATGAATATGTGAACTGTATGTGTTATGTGATTGAGTTAGCCATCGAAGATGGTAACTCGTTGAGTTCGCAAAACTCACCCAAAATTTGCAATATTTTTTAGGCTTAGAAGAATTACCCTGTTGGGCAAATAGAAGTACAGCCACTGCATTCAAGTAAGAGGTAGAGATCAAGATCGGTTTGCATCTGCATTTGTACTTTCTTATTTTTATATAAATTTGTGTATTCTGCAATTTTTGTATCATGTGTACTTGAATATGTTTCTATATGTAGTAACCGTTGGACCTCGTTTTCGGAGCCCAACATCCGGAGTCATAAACCTTGGGCTTGCGTATTACCCTGTAGGGTTATTTCCAATAACCCTAAATAACCATCATCCTATAAGAGTGGAGTGCCCACACTAGTCAAACACCAAAATTACAATTTAACTTCAGCAAGTTCGTTTTGAAGCAGGAATCATCTCAATTGGAGCCCTACAACTCAAGATATACTTAGAAAGCTAAAGCATGTACATACCGCAATCATGCTTTCCCAATCAATCTCTCACTTACTCCAATGCAAACTTTCTCAACCCAACTTCAAGGGATACAAATTTTCATGGAGAGACAGTAAAGATGTTAGGAATTCATTGCTTCAAGAATCATTTCATTTGAAGGTCGAATGGGGAAGTTATACCCAAAAGAATCGAACATGTTTATACCATCAATTAATTTGTACCTATCTTGGTGCAATTGCCATAACTCCTACTACACATGTCTGATTGACCTCATTTTTAAACGGTTTGAAAGAAGACTTCCAGATCTAAAACTTTGATGAAGAGCACAAAGACAAATTCCACCTTTTGAATGATCAAAAATGGAATAGAAGATGACAATACAAACTAAGACGATGAACAATAACTGAGACGATGAACAGTAACTAAGACAATGAATAGTAACTGAGACGATGTTGATGTCATTTTAAGACGATGCCGACGTCATTTTAAGATGATGCTGACATCATACTAAGACGCAAAACTAAGACAAAGCATCTTAGGTACCAAAACTAAGGCGAAGGAAGACTAAGACGATGCTGACGTCATTCTAAGACGATGCTGACATCAAACTAAGATGCAAAACTAAGACGAAACGTCTTAACTACCAAAACTAAAAAGAAAGAAGACTAAGACGATGCTGACGTCATTCTAAAATGATTCTGATGACATAATAAGATGCAAAACTAAGACGAAGCACCTTAGGAACCAAAACTAAGACGAAAGAAGACTAAGACGATGCTGATGTCATTCTAAGATGATGCTGATGTCATACTAAGACGATGCAACCTTACAACTTGTAATGCTTGTATCTTTCAACTCCGATATCCAAAATTTACATACTTTATATCGTTGGAAAGCTGGTAAAATCATCTACAACTTCCAAGCAGACAATTTTGACTAAATCATCTCACATCAACCCAGAAATATCCTTGAAATTAGAACACAAAATCTACCCTTATGAAAACTTGAAAAAAATGCAAAGTAAACTTTTGGAAAATCAACAGCAAAACACAAACGTAATCTAAATATCTTTCAGTAATATTAAAATATGAGTTCTTACAAACCTTTAGTCGGCATTTTTAGCCCCAATACATCAGTGTCTCAAAAAGTAAAAAAACAAAGAAGGCACATGAATAGAAATTTTTGCTCCAAAAATGCAACTAAATCCTTGTTTACAAAGTATAGCTTCAAAAGCAAAATGCAAACCGGAGTGATGCCTTGACCTCGACTCGGCCACTCATTATCTTGCTCATCGCTTGTGGATGGGAAGGAAAGGGGGATGAGCTCGACAGCTCGTGGGCAACAATTTTATTGTTTGCAACAAGAAAAAATATTTTAAAAACATTTTCCATACAAAAATTCATGGGTATGCAAATCATAAATGCATTACTCCAATCAAGTCGTCATGAACACATAAACACATCAAATGGTTCGGGTGGATCCAAAACAAAACGTGCTACGCATTTCCACATAATGGTCTTATGTAGCCGTGAACTTATGGGAGTCCCTGAAGGATCTCTATGCCACTAGCGGGCAGGCAGGAGAAGCCTTTAACTTGATCAACATGCACGTGACATAACTTAGGGGACCACCACAAACCCACATAACACATATTTCATAATCTTGTAAGCATGATACCCAAAATGACTCTTCTCCTGAAAACTTGCTTTTTCGAATACTTGCTATATCATGAACCATTTCCAAAAGTATAGTTTCAAAATCATGCATCATCTCAAAGAATCATTTTAAAAATAACTTTTCATGAATCATCACTCAAATAATGTATAATCATGTAACACAATCTTACAGCATTTAGAAAAATTAAATGCACATGAATGAGGTAGTTGAAAAATTATTTACTGTGATTTCTTGACAGAAAACTTTATTGGCTTATTACTTAACTATAAAAGTGAAACCCACCTTGAAGTCCT
>JAOSBK010032897.1:0-10377 GCA_027568895.1 Erythroxylum shatona | reverse complement strand
GTAACAAACAATAAAATTCAAGACAGTAACTAAATTATAAGCTTAATTGTTGGGTCCAAGTAATTTGAGCTGCATCAATTGCCTCCCTCCTTCAGAAACCTTGTCCTCAAGGTTGCATCCAGGGAACTTCTCCATCAGATCATGAGCATATTCCCAGGTAGCATCTTTAGGTCCTCCATTCGACCATTGGACAAGCCACTTTGTGGCAGCTCTTCGGCCACGCTTCACCATTGCTCTATCTAAAATCGCCACTGGAATTGGTTTCAAGTTGGGACTCTGCAAGTCCAGCGGAAGAGATGAGCTGGGTAGAGAGTCTCCATGAGACTTTTTTCACAGCGAAACATGGAAGGTGGGATGGATTTGTGAGCCTTCTGGGAGTTTAAGAGTGTATGCTACCCTTCCCACCTTTGCTACAATCTGGAAAGGTCCATAGTACTTTGGCGCCAACTTCTGAGAAGGCCTGAAAGCTACTGTTTGCTGCCTATAGGGCTGCAGTTTCAAGAAGACCCAATCACCTATAGAGAATTCTCTATCAGTCCATTTCTTGTTAGCTTGTTGCACCATCCTATTTTGAGCTCTCTGCAAATGACGCTTCATTAATTTGATGGCTGCTTCACGGTCAGTTAGCATTCTATCAACTGCTGGTACTTTGGCATCTCCAGAGCAATAAGGTGTGTGGACTAGTGGTGTGTGGCCATATACCGCCTCAAATGGAGTAATATTGGTTGAAGAATGGTAATTAGTATTATACCACCACTCAGCTAAAGGCAACCATCTAGTCCACATATGAGGAGCATCTCCACACATGCATCTCAAGTATGTCTCCAAGCACCTGTTCACCACTTCTGTTTGACCATCTGTTTGAGGGTGGTAAGCAGAAGACATGCGCAATTGAACCCCCAACAAACTGAAAATTTCTCGCCAAAAGTTGCTCATGAATAATGGGTCTCTATCACTTATTATTAACTCAGGTAAACCATGCAGCTTGTAGATATAATCAATAAAGGCTTGTGCAACCGATGGAGCTGTGTAGGGATGCGATAGGGCCACAAAATGTGCATATTTACTAAGTCGATCCACCACAACCATTATCACTTGCTTACCATTAGACTTAGGTAGCCCAATAATGAAGTCCATGCTCACCTCCGAGAAAAGTGTTTGGGGAATTGGTAGAGGTTGAATATAGCCTGGGTAAGCTACATTTTCTGGTTTGCACCTTTGACAAACCTCGCATTCCCGCACATAGTTCCTGATGTCCTTCTGCATTCCCTTCCAATAAAACACAACATTGATTCTTTTAAGAGTGGCAGCAGCTCCAGAGTGGCCTCCTTGGGCTGAATCATGATAGAGTGTCATGATTAGCCTTTTAAGAGAGCTGTCATCTCCCACCATTAATCTTCCCTTTCTCCGCAACAAGTTGTTTTGCCATGTATAGTGAGGTTTAGGGCAGTCCCCATCTTTCAATTTTTGTATCAAAGAGTGTAGTTTGATATCCGACTGCCAGCTTTTCTGCACTTGCTCCAACAAATCGGACGAAACCATCGAAAGCGCCATGGCTTGCATTTCCCGACTAGAAACTCGAGATAAAGCATCTGTAGCTCTATTTTCAGTACCCTTTTTATATATGATTGTATAATCCAGCTCCATTAACTTGGCTAGCCATGTGCATTGGCTGGGGGTAGTCAACTTTTGCTCCAACAAGTACTTTAAGCTTTGGTGGTCTGTTTTAATGACAAACGGTTTTCCCACCAAGTAATGATACCACTTTTTAATGGCATATAGTATAGCAAGCAACTCCTTTTCATATACAGAGAGTAATTGAGTTTTTGGAGACAACCCTTTGCTGATAAAGGCTAGTGGGTGGCCTTGTTGCATTATGACAACCCCAATTCCCGTTCCGCTTGCATCTGTCTCAACAACAAAGGTTTTGGAATAATCAGGAAGAGCTAAAACAGGAGTAGACGTCATGGCCCCCTTAAGCTCATCAAAAGCCACCTGAGCTTCCTCGTTCCATTGGAATCCTCCCTTCTTGAGCAAATTGGTTAGCGGTTGGCAAATCTTTCCATAATTCTTTATGAACCTTCTATAGTATCCCGTTAATCCCAAGAAGCCCCTCAATTGTTTGTGAAGATGGGACAGGCCAATTTAATATAGCATCAAGCTTCTTAAGGTCAGTAGAGACTCCCGCTGCTGAGATAAAATGGCCTAGGTACTCCACTTGTGATATGCCAAATTGGCATTTACTTTTCTTGGCGTAAAGAGTGTTGTCACGTAAGACTTGTAGAGCTAGTTTTAGATGCTCCAAATGCTCTTCATGACTGTTACTGTAAACCAAGATATCGTCAAAAAACACAAGTATAAACTTTCTAAGGTAGGATCTAAATACCTCATTCATCAAATGTTGGAAACTAGAAGGCGCATTAGATAAGCCGAAAGGCATGACAACATATTCATAGTGCCCTTCGTGTGTTTTGAAAGCTGTTTTAGGGATATCTTCTGGCCACATTCGGATTTGATGATAGCCCGCTCGTAGATCCATCTTAGAAAATACTGCAAATCCTTCTAGCTCATCCAACAACTCTTCTATGACTGGAATGGGAAATTTATCCTTGATGGTGTGTTTGTTCAATTCCCGATAATCCACACACATCCTCCAAGTATTGTCTTTTTTTCTGACCAAGACAACTGGAGCTGAAAAAGGGCTTGTACTGTGTTGAATAACACCAGATTGTAAAAGTTCCTTAACCATCTCTTCGATTACATCCTTTTGTAAGCTAGAGTATCTATAAGGCCGCAAGCTAATAGGAGAGGTACCTTCTTTGAGCACAATCCTATGATCATACTTGCGTTGAGGAGGTAACCTCTTTGGTTCTTCAAAAACATCACCATATTCTAGGAGTAATGCTTGCAGCTGCTTATCCCATGAAGAAAGTGCCTCCGCATTACAGCAGTGCATCTCATTTCCTGTGGCTATTTGGGAAATAAAAGACTTCCATTCAATTCGCAAAGCGCAGAGTTGTATCTCAGTGTTTTCCCCTGTTTTTGCAAGCAATTTGGACATCTTACTCCCATCAATTAACTGCAACTCTAGCGGTTCATTCCCATGCAAGGTAATAGTAGTGTCGTCGACGGTAAAAGTCATTTTAAGCTCTTTAAAGTTCCATAAAATATCGCCCAAAGTGGGCAACCATTGAATGCCCAGGACCATTCCATATCCTCCCAATTGCAAAACAAAGACGTCAGCACAAAAACTTTTGCCCTGCATAACCCATTTCAAGTTTCTAATAACAAAAGAACAAGTGGTGGCATTACCATCCGCGGTCTTAACAAAAATCGGCTTAATAGGAGTTAACATACATTTCAATCTCCTTGCGGTCTCCTCATCCATAAAATTATGGGTGCTTCCGGTGTCTATTAGTATAGATAATGGCTGCTGATCTAGTGTACCTGAGACCTTCATAGTTTTAAACCCAGGGATTCCCGTGAGAGCGTGAACAGAGATTTGCACATCATCCCCTGCTTCATTTCCTGTGTCTAGCTCCTCACTCCATTCTAATCCAATATCCTCTTCCTCACCTCCAACCTCAATCCAAAAAATTTGTTTTTGCTTGCATTTATGGTTGGCATTAAATTTTTCATCACACCAATAACATAGTCCCATCATTCTCCTATCCTTCCTCCTCCTTATTTCTTCTGGTGTAAGCTTATACTGGGCTGGAAAATTTTGAGTTGTGGAAAAGTGTAGTTTGGTCGATTTTATAGGGTTGTATGTGGTATTTTTTGAGGTGACGGTAGTTGTGGATAGTTTATGCAAAGGAGATTTTTGATTAATGGGGGTGGAAATGAGTTTGTTTCTTGCCAATGGCGATCGGTAGTGGATCCTAGCATTTTCTACCTCAGCATGCCTAATTGCCTCATTCAATGTCTTAGGAGCACCTTTCACCACAGCAAACTGCAGGTCCTGTTCTAGACCTCCAATAAACATTTGTAAAATAGCATTATCATCCAGAGGAACACGAGTTCTCATATCATCAAAAGTAGCCAAATATTCATAGAAGTTCCCTTGCTGTACAATCTGCCTAAACACAGCTATTGGGTACTCGTTTTCTCCTCCTCCAAACCTAGTCCCAATTACTTCCGTATAAATTTCCCAAGGCACGAAAGGTAAATGTTTCTTTCCCGACATGTAAGAGCGATGCCATTTGAGGGCAGTTCCTTCCAAATACATTGAAGCCAGCTTCACTTTCAACATCTCTCCAATGTTAGCAACATCGAAATAATTGTTGGCTTCATAAAGCCAATCAAACACCCCTTCACCATGGAATCTGGGAAAATCTAACTTAGGTGGTTTAGGTAGTTGAGAAAACCCTGGAGGGCCAGCATGTACGGGAGCCAACGTCGGTTGCCCGTATGGTGGACAGAAATACGATGGGCTTGTTCTTGTAGTAACAGAGATTGAATCCACTGACGTTACTCCTTCCATGGTCTGTTTTCCCAGTTGAACCGAACTGCTGGAAGGAAAACAAGCCGTGGTCATGGTGACCATTGGGGATGAGAGAGTACTGGAACTAAGAAGACCATCCCCATTGCTAACCGAAGCTTTGAGCTGTGATTGAGCAACTTGGCTTAGACCCACTTGAATATTCATCAACATCTGCTTCAGGGATTCGATATCCTCTTTATGGGCCATGGAGGATTGGGTTTCTAATGCCAACTGCTTTAGCTGATCATATTTTTGACCAAACGTTTCCTGCCAAGTAGAGAGTGCGTTGATCTTCTCTGAGAATTCTTTACTGATTTGTTTCTGTTGCTCCTCCAACTGTTTGAAACGTGTCCCCTCAGCCATTAGGTCCGAGAATCAGTAGCTCTGATACCAATATTGATGCAAAAATTTTGGATTACACAGGGAGCTCACTCTAACTTTAACTAAGGATCAGTATTATAGCAAGTGTGGGTTCATAAATTGCAGAGAAAGGAAAGAGGGAGAGAGAGAGAGAGAGAAGAGGGAAGGGAAAAACGAGAGTTTGTTATTCCATAAACAACCCATTGGCCAGTACACGCCTTTGTAGTAGGGTCTACTAAGATTTTGCTTCTCAACCACTAGTTACTTCATAGTTACGGTAACAAACAATAAAATTCAAGACAGTAACTAAATTATAAGCTTAATTGTTGGGTCCAAGTAATTTGAGCTGCATCATAATGAAGAAGGTTCGGATGATGTTGAGGGTTCTCGGGGGAGAAACTTGCTCTGTCTAATCCAATAAAGCGAAGGTTGCAGTTATGTAGTGGGGGCAACTGTAATGCTTTTCGCCAATTTCCACAGGTTCCTTCTCGGGTTTCATTTATCTTCCAAAACCCCTAATTCTTTGCATCTTGTTCTGTTTTTATTTGCTTGTTTCTGAAATTGACTGATCAGGAAAAATTCACCTTACGCAGGAGGATAGTGCGTAAGGTGTAGGAAGAGGTGTAGGAAGCGAGATAAAGAGGGAGAGAGAGTTCATATGCCTATATAAATTAGCAATTTTGGTTGTTCAACCATTCAGCCGTCCTACACCTTTTTTATGGCTAAGCTTTCCTATCCTTTATGGAGATTCATTGATGCTTTTTTTTTTTCAGATGAATTTAATCATTCAGAAGCTATTTTTGTTGTTTTGCTAAGTTAAATTGCTAAAAGTAGTGATGATTTCTCAATTCTTATGTTCCTCGTATGGATTTCAGTTTGCAAAAGAAATAGAAGATCAAAACTTCCCTGTGACTGCAAATTCTGATAATATTGGAACCACGGACTTTTTTGCTTTCCAAATTGTTAATTTTGTTGTGTTTTGTGGTTGATTCAGGCTGTTGGCTTTCTTGTATCAAGTAATGGTCATGCAGTAGAAGATGAAAGCGAGTTAAATGACAGTGTGTTCTTAAATAATAGTTATGAGGATTCAGCTTCTCTACTTGAACAGGTTCATATGTTATCCCTTACAACCTCGGAGTTGTTTGCGTCAAACTAATTGCTATTGTTACATTCATGGAAGAACTTGTATTATAGAGGACTTGAGGTCTGCACCATCTAACCAATCTGGTTTGAGATTTATTGCTGGAATTATGCCCAGAGCGAAAGTTATGAGATTTGAAAGGATGTTGTTTCGTGCTACAAGGGGCAATATACTTTTCAATCAGGCACCAGCTGATGAAGAGATCATGGATCCTATGTGAACTGAAATGGTTTGTTCCTCTCATTTGTGACATGCTTTCTGATAAAGCTTTGGTTTTCGATGTTATCATGTTTAATTTTTTTTCTTCGTGTACCCTTCCACCTATCTCATGTTCACTTCCTCTAATGTGTTGCTTTTATCAAAATGCGTTGAATGATTTTGTACACTGATATTGATTCCTAAAGCATTTATTGTTACAGGTAGAGAATACAGTATTTGTAGTTTTCTTCTCAGGTGAACAGGGAAGAATAAAGATTTTGAAAATTTGTGAAGCTTTTGGGACAAATTGCTATCCTTTTCGTGAAGATGTAACAAAACAGAGGCAATTAACCAGAGAAGTAAGTGTATTGGTATAGAGATACACTGTTGTTAACTTCATTCTTCAGTATGATACACTATCCTAGTTTATTATGTTGGAATGTTTTCTGTATTAACCATGTGTTGTTACACTTCTAATTCTTCAGAGTGCCTCTTCTACAAATCTTCTTCTTCTCCATAGTTTTCTTAGTTGCCAAAATGCTATTGAAGCAATGTCCATGCTACTTTGTTCACTGAACTAGGTCTAGTCTTGCCCAGTTCACGAAGTTTACTTTAATAGTCATTCCCTCAGTCCTGTTACTCAAAGAATCTTGGATTGCCTTGTGTTGAAAGTTCAATTGTTGTTTTAGGTTTCTCAAGACTTTCTGAATTGGAATCTACTTTAGATGCTGGAAATCACCACCGCAATCAAGCCCTGGCTTCCCTTGGATTCCGTTTAACAAAATGGATGAACCTGGTAGGATTCATTCTTTTCTTGCTGATTCGGTTTTGATGTATTTTCTTGATTTTTGTTGTTATGGGTTTTGATTCTGCTTACAAATTGAAGATGATAACCATGAATAGAAGGTGTGTTGTTCATCATTATATTGAATGCCTCTTCATTCCAGGTAAGACGGGAGAAAGATCTATATGACACATTGAATAGGCTGAATTTTGATGTAACAAAAAAAATGTCTTGTTGTAGAGGGCTGGTGCCCTATATCCGCAAGATCGCACTTATTGCACGTGAAAGTAAACTTAGTAATCAGGTATACAGTTTGTCAAATTGTTGTAATACAGTTTTGAGACAAGTTTTTATCAGAACAAGTACTTCTACTGATGTGGATTTTGTTCCTTGTTTGAAATGTGTTCAGATATCTATGTTTCTTTCTCTTTTCCTCTTTTCTTATCAAGATACGCAAATGCTAATATTAAGTCTTTAAAAGGCCTTCTTTTGAGGAATTGACGGTATAAACTTTTAGAATTGCAAGAGTAATGACTTTAACAAATTCTTGTCCTTTTGAGCTTGATTTGATGTCTTGAAAGTGATCTGGGAGAAGGTAAGGTGGTGCACAACACAAAAATAAACTCTCTTCGCGCTTATAATAATGGAACTGTACAAGGCAAATTAGGTTTTTACTAAATAAATGCTTCCTTCATCTTTTGTGCAACTTCAGAAAGATATCCTCGATTCCTATGTAGCTGTTTATGCAAATGCAAATTCAACATAATTTATCATTTTTTACGTACTAACATTTTTGCAAATGCTAAAATTGGAAATTAATTATTAAACTTGTGATACATGAATAATTACTAAAATTAATAATATACTAAAGAAATTATTTTCAAAAAAATGATTTACGAAAAAATTTGAAGAATTATTAAATAAATAAAATTTATAAATAATATTGAATAGTTATTAAACAAATAAGGTTTAAAATAAATTTTATTTTAAAAATTATTAAATTAAACTAATTTTTAAAAAATGGAAAAAATAATAATAAAAAGCTATTTGCCATGTTTTTGTATAAACGTTACAGAAAGCAACATTCTGCAACGTCTTAAAAACGTCGAGGAATGTGACTTTCCGCAACGTTTCTTAAAACATCACGGAATGTGACTTTCCATGACGTTTCTAAAAAATGTCGCAGAATGTGACTTTTCTTGAAGTTCCAAAAAATATTGCAAAAAGACCAATATTTCAGTGACTTTTTTAAAACGTCGCAGAATGTTCGTATTTTCCGTGATGTTATATGGGAAATATCGCAGAAATCTTTTACCTACACTACATTCCACGATATTTTTTCTGACGTTTTTAAAACATCGCAAATTGTATTCTGCGACATTTTTTAAACGTCAAAAATTGTGTTGTTTTATTATAATGAGCATATGTATTATAAAGTCAACGTATTGAGTGCACAAGGCTCTCCATTTTGCGTGGATCAAAACCAGCTAACAACTTATGTATTATAAAGTTAATGTACTTAGTGCACAAGACTTTTCGCTTTGCGAGGATCTGGAGAGGGTTATAATATGCACATCCTTCTTTTTATATTTTTACAAAGAGATTATTTTCGTGACTTAAACCTATAACCTTATGATAACAATGGAGTAATTTTAGGGGCTGCTTCAAAGCTCATCCTCTAACCACATATGTATTATGTGTTCCATAAAATGTCTTGGATGGCTAAGGATAATCTACAATAATTGGGGTTGGTGTAACTGAAAACGAGAATAAAAATATAATGAGATTAATATAAATCTTTAATCTTTGTCATGGAAGAATATTAATCATCATTTTTTACAAATGCCTGTCCAACACAACCAATGATGTCAACTGCTCCCACCAAACTCTTGAGTGCCGGAAAAATGAAAAAACGTGTATTATAATAGACATGTATTTATCATGTCCATTAGTAACTATTAGGAAAGGGAAGTGGCTCAAAGGGAAACACGAGATATTTGTATTCACTACTTGTTTAAGTTAGAAAGTATGCTTGCATTGATTTCCAATCAATAGGATTTTAACCAACCAACATAAAGTCTTATATAAGCATAGTTCTATCTTAGCCTGTGCCCACCAATTTGATCTCAATCTTCATCCTTTTTGTGGGTAGCCATGGTAAATTCTTTGCCATTCTTTAGAAGTCTTAGAGATCTCCCTTCTCCAGCTACTAATGAATGATGTTTTGAATGGTTTGTAGGAGAAAAATGTTGTTATAGGGAAGGTGGATTGGAAGGGAAGGCAAGCTTTGAAGAACAAGCATGGAGGACCAAGGGCCGCCGCTGTTCTGCCATTAGGCATGTAACCTAGGATAACTCGTGTACACACGCACACGCAAACAAAGAAGACTTAAAAATCTTCTGATATAGATTCTATCGGTTTTTGCTTTGCAGTCACGTTTGCATGCGAAAACATGGCGACTCTATCACTGGCAGTAAACTTGGTGACTTATTTCTATGGTACTATGCAGTTTGACTTGTCAGCTAATCACCTAACCAACTTCATGGGCGTCTCCTACATCCTATCTATTCTCATGGCTCTCCTGGCAGACACTTACATTGGCAGATTGAAAATTGGAATAATTTCGGGATGTATTGAGTTCATGGTAAGTAGGCAACTTAATAGTTCAATGGCGACAATAAAAAATAATAATTACTTTATAAAGTTCAATGTCCAGGGATTAGCACTGCTAGGTGTTTAAGCCCACTACTCCAAATTGCAACCACCTGCTTGTAATTGTTGGCATTTAAATTTGTTTTTATTGTTATTTAATTTATGCTTTAATTTGTTGGGAAGTTGAAAATGTGAAACGTTAGGAATATGGAGAGTTTAGAACTAGAATGTTTTATATTGCCTATAAATTGTATTCCTGTTTTTGGTTTAATGTCAAGAAGTTGAAAAGAGAAGAAAATTGATAGAAAACAATTCTGCTTCACTACAACAAAAAGAGACATTTGGCGTCGTCTTTTAAACGTCGTAGAAACCAATAAGACGTCGCAGAAAACCTTCTACGACGTCTATTAAAACGTCACAATAGACGTCGTAGATAGTGATGTAGGTAATAAGTTTCTGCAACGTCTGATAGAAGACATCGTAAAATGCTTAGCTATTCTGCGACGTTCATACAGACGTCAAGAAAGAGGTGTATATTTCGCGACGTTTGGAGATAACGTCAGGGATTGTTTGTGTTTTAATGACGTTTGGAAGGCGTCGCAGAAAATAGATATTCTGCGACGTCTGATTTAACAGACGTTGCGGATTGTAAAGTATTTATTAAATATAATTTTACCGAAATTTAATTTATTTAAAATAATTTTGGTAAATTTTGTTAATAATGTTTTAATATAAATTAGAATTTCTTGATTTGTTTTT
>JAOSBK010032896.1:0-10377 GCA_027568895.1 Erythroxylum shatona | reverse complement strand
AACTTTACACACACTCTCTATGGGATCGACCTAGACTTGCCACTGCTACAGTAGTAGTCTAGTTATTTTAATTTTGACTAGCGTTACGACGTGCGGTCAACATCTTTTCCCATGCTTAGAATGATTTAGAGGCCCTATGTTATATGTGGGAGAGATTTAAGGAGATGCTAAGGAATTACCTATATCATACTTTACCACCATTGTTAAAAAATATTTAAACTTTATACAAGTGACTTAATCAAATAGATAGGTAGATGATTGATGCATTATTTAGGGATACTTTTAATAATAAAACACCAAAATAAACTCAGGATGTTATTTAGGCCATGTTAATGAGCAACTATCAATGGTGCTTTCCTTGAACAAAACCTAGAAAGCTATATGAAGTTTATAATGTATATGCAATTACAACCTGGCAAGCCAGGTTGAAGCTTTGGTTAAAAATACTCATGAATTGAAGATGAATTATCAACTGATCCAAGTGATGTAGTGTGAAGTGTGTAGGTTAGGGCATGTAAGTCAAAAACATCAACCAATAAAGATTGTATTAAGGCCTAAGCATATAGACTACATAAGGAGTGCTCCTAAACCCCAAAGTAATCATTATAGTAATACATGTAATATGGGATGGTTTAGTCATCCAAATTTCTCTTGGGGAATCAAGGACAACAAAGGATCAACCCTTAATAAGATTTCAACAACTCCCACCTTAAGAAGGAAGCCAAGCTTGAAAGATCTCAAGAATAAATTTCTCTATACTTTAGAGGCAAGATTTTAAGTTTTTGAAAAATTGTTAAGGAATCAAGAGGATTTTATCCATAACTTGTACAAATAGATTGGCTAGCTTGTAAAACTAGTTTTTGAAAGACAATAAGGAATTTTGTTTAGTAGCAATGAAAAAACCCTTAAAGAAAATATGAAGGAAGTCATCTTAGGAGCGGAAAGGAATTGCAAGTTGAAAATAGGACCCAGAGTGAGAAGGAGAGTGAAAAGGGGAGTTAATTGAAAGCTAAATGTGAAGTGCATCCTTCAAAAGTCAAGTAATTCTATCCAACCATTGCATATCCTTCTAAGTTGAAGAAAGATCATATAAATGAGCAGTTTGTTATTTTTCTTGAACTTCTTTAAAAACTCTATATTAACTTACATTTTGCAAATGCTCTTTCATAAATTCCAATTTATGTTAATTTCTTAAATGAATTTCTATCTAATAAAAGTAAGTTGAAGGAGTTGGCTACGGTGACTTTGACTGAGTAGTGCTTAGCTATTCTACAAAATAAGTTGCTCGAGAAGCTAAATGATCTATGAAGTTTTACTATCCTTTACTTAACTAGTAGTTTGTTAGTAAAAAAGAAGCTTTGGACGATTTAGGGGCTATTATTAACTTGATGCCCTATAAATTATCTTTCAAAATGGGATTAAGGGAATTAAATTCCACTAAGATGAGTATTCAATTAGTGGATAGATTAGTTAAGTATGATAGGGGTATTAATGAGTTTGTGTTTTTAAGCTAATAAATTTATTTTCTTGATTGATTTTATTATCTTAGACAAAGATGAGGATATAGAGGTATCCTTAATTCTAGTTTAAACCTTCCAATACACTACTAGAGCTACTATTGATGTTAGTGATAGTAAACTAGTGCTTAGGGTTAAGGAAAAAGAGGTTTCCTTTAAAATATCTCATGTCCTGAGATATTCCCTTGAACAAGATATCTTTGATATTTTATTGATAAATGTTTAATTGTTGATGTATTTATTCCCTAATTAATAGTGATTAATGTTTTTGTTGTGCTTAAGATACTTATTTTGATTCATATTTTTTGTTAGGTACAAGTTGGAAGAATAAGAAACAAAATGAGCTAAATTTGCATCCTTCTAGTCTTTCTATAGATTTTCAATATTATTTTCCTTTATGGAGCTAAAAGGAGATGAATTAGGGTGAAGATGAAAGAAATGGAGTTACTATTAATTACACGAAGTTATATAGGAACCTACAACTCACTAGAAACATTTACTAATATGAAGACATTGCTTTATGCAACCCTAAGGCTTACATACTCGTACAGGGACTTACAAAATCATGTAATTATTGCTTTAAGATCATGCAACTCTGTAATTTTTCCTAATTAACCTATAAAGTCACTTACGCACCAATGTAGCCAACAATTTATAACCACATAACCCTAATTTTGCATTATAAATGGTCATTTAATAGGCCAAAAAGCGCATTTAGAGATTAAGGACTCAAAAGAATGCATATTCCTTTCCTTTTTGAGAGCTATGAGGGGCTAAACTTCATCTTTCCAGTTTAAAGGGGATGTCAAGGCTGGTGAATATGTTTGGGTAATGATTAAGCTAGTGATATTGTTCCTAACTCACTTTTGGGATTAACTATTTTATTTTATATGTTTTGGATTTATGAATGAATGGTTTAGTTAGGTCTACTAGATTATTCATGTGTGGATTCATTACCAAAATTTAGATTACAATATTTAATCATTGTAAATTTGATTCACATATGGTAAACTAATGGTCACACATCACTAGGGATAACATAATAGGTTAAATGACCCAAACCTATATGGTTGTTGGCCTGATTAATCATTTTTCCTATTTTATAATATAGTGTCATAATAAATCTAGAAAGTTTATTATAGGTTATCTAATAGCTAGATGTAATTATAATCAGATTCAACTTGAGGAGAAATTAGGATTAACAAAGCTAATTGTGAATTTACGATTAATATTTTCAAAGAGAGGTACGATAACAACATGATGATTGATTGTGCACATTAGTATGAAGGATGAGATTGAATAATGAATTAGATTCAAAACACATTAATTAATCCTTATTTGGCACTATATGATTTGATTAGTCTCCAATAGTTTAGTTTTATTTTATTTTCTTAATTGAATTTAGATAAGTCCCCCTCAATCCTGAACACTAGTTTATTGAATTCAAAAGCTAAATACACTCTCTATTGACACGATCTTTTCTACCACAACTACAATTTTAGTTATGTAGAGGTAGGTATTATTTTCTGATGTGCTAGACAAGCATCAAGAACTTTGACACCATTGTTATGGAGTGACGTGATTTAGTTTTTTATATTAATTGTTGTTTTGTATATATATTTGCTTATAATTGGTTTTTATTGTTGTTTCTTGATCTTTTTATATTTGTTAGTGTTTATGTATGATAGTGATGAGATCTTCTCATCAAGACCCAATACAATTTGATCCTAAGATCAAAAGGACATTGTGAAAGTTGCATAGAGAAAATAGAGAAACTGTAGGAATAAAGCAGAGAATTGATTTGAAAGAAGTTATGGTTAATCTAATAACTCTACGAGAGTTGAATGACTTAAAGGTCTTTATGCATCACTTTGTACAAAATTTACTAAATATTGCGCTTGATCTTAAGTTTGGCTCAATTCATTTCCCTAAATTTCATGGTTTTTAATAAGTGCTTGATTGACTATATATTTACTCCCTAATAATTAGTGATTAATGTTATGATGTGCTTAAGATACTTATTTTGGTCATATTTTGTTGGAAGAATAAGAACTAAAATGAGCCAAAAACATATCCTTGAAGCCATCTTATTAATGTTCAATCTTGTTTGCTTTTTGGAAGAAGAAGGAGATGAATTAGAGTGAAGATGGGACCAAAAAAAGAAATTAAGTTCCTACAACCTGTATAACCTTGTATAAGATCATGTAACTCTCTGAAAGTATGTAAGAATGTGAAGATATACTTTCAATCTCTCATACATCCTACATAGCCATGTGTGGACTGACGTGTAAAACTCCTTGGATCTTTCAATTTTGAGGACATGTAGTTGGTAATTATAGAGATGTAGCTTTCTATCATAGAGACCATTTGGTTTTCATACTAGATATGCTTGTTTGAAAAGATGTCTTTGATAAAATTCATGTACTTTGGTATGCTTGCTAAAACTTCTATGAAAGATAAGTTAATTTGCAATGTCTTCAGCTTTTCCATAAAATTTGTAAATTGTGCATCCAATTTTTTCTTCTAAAGTCTTTTTGGTAGTGGTATTTTTAATGGATATGGAGGAGGAGGAGCATAGGAAGGATCTTCATTCTTAACTTCATCCTTTCATTCTTCTTTTAGTATTCTACAAGATGGGGTTCAAAATTTTTTTTTGCTAGTTCAAATACCTCTTTTCCACTCCTAAGTGTGATAGCCTTAAGTTGCTCCCTTAGATTTTCCTTTAATGTTATGCATCAAGAATTCAACTAAGGTTAGGGGCTGATCCATTAAGAATGAAATATTCTCAAAAATTGATACTTATTTTGACTCATTAGCCTAGAATTCAACAAGTCCATTAACTTGTCCATCTTTGATTCCAATGAATTGAACTAGTCTTGCTAAAATCCTAGTGGGCCTTAAGTTCTCACTTGAGTTCTTGCATTGTTATAACAAAAGAAATTTGAGCGGTTCTACCATCCAAAATTGTGGGTGTTTAAGTAAAGATTATTACCTCCTTGACCAAATTGTGCTCCCACATAGTTTAGTTACTCCACATTATTGTTTTTCACTAAGAAGCTATGGCACTTGCTTTCATAGCTCGCATCTATGCTGAGTTGCTTTAATTGGAGAGGAAGAGGTGGCTTTTAGGAAGTTTATTTGCTTAGTTAGGTTGGCAACTTGAGCTTGTAATGTTATTAGTGAATCTATGACAATCAATACTTTTGGGTCCTGAAAGGTTGACTGCTATCTACTTCAATTAGATGTCCAACATATAGCTATTATTCACCATCTCTTCTAACAGTCAATTGTTTTCCTCATTAATGAGTCACTAGGTACTGAATCAATAGTACATCATGTAGGTGGATTAACTTTAGTATAAAACATTGTAAGAGAAACTCCTTTGGCAAGTTATGGTGTAGACATTTCCTTTACAACTCCTTAAATCAATCCCATGCTTCATATAAAGACTCCCCTTTGTTTTGATAGAAATTTGTAATTTCATTTATGAGCCTCATTGTCTTTGTCAAAGGGAAGTACTTAGCTAAGAAGGCTTGCACCAATTATTCCCATGTTGTGATGTTCATTGAGTTGAGTAAATTAAACCATGCCTTGGCTCTATCCCTGGGTGTAAAGGGCAAGAACCTTATCTTGGTTGCATCTTTGGACAACCTATTGTATGGAACATATATCAAATATATAGGAAATTGGTCATTTGAGCATTAGGATCCTCATTGGCCAAACCATGAAAATTGTACATTGATCTACAACATGTTTAGTAGTGCTGGTTTTAATATGAAAATGTTCACTTACACTGGTGCCCATCTAATGCCTTGATGATTGGCATTGAACCCCAGCCTCCTGAATTCCATAAGGGTCCTTTGCTGCTCTCCTTGTTTTCTTACCTCCGCCCTTATTCTTTCTATTACATCTTGGTGTTTGGTTCGTCAAATCTCTATTTCTTACTTTGTGATGTCTAGAGTTGATATGTCTTGTACTTTGCTTGCAAACTTTTACTTTTTTTTAATGTTCAGGCACATGCACTCATATAAGAATGTAATATATGCTTGATTCAAACATATAACTAATTTTTAAAAACTAAATTTTAATGTTCAGGCACTTGCACTCACTAATTTTAAGTGATTGCTAAGTTAATCTTTAGCAAGGTGCCAAAAATTTATTGACTATAATGTAAACTTTCAATACCTCAAGAATATAGATCATAAGTTATAATAGAAAAGATAATGATTCCCACGAGGAATATTTAGACACCTATCAACTCGATTAAAACTTTTAAGGTACTAAAGATTGATTTGAATGGACATTGAAATAACTAATAAAACTAAACAATTAAATAATTGAGTTGCCAATAAAAACAATGTTAATTAATGTTTGGATACTTAGGAATTATGTTTTGTTTCTCTTTTATCTTGATGATTCAATTTACACTTGGTCCTAGATAACTATGGTTGAATTATCTAATTACATAAATTAAGTTAAAGATGTGAGCTTACAATAGTTAGATATAATCACAAAAAATGAGTTATAGTTAAAGTTTATGGTTAAATTATGTAATCATACAAGACGAGCTATAGCTAAAAATTTATGTAATCATACAACATAGGTTATAGATATGAGTTTATGTTTGAATCAAGCAATCACTTAAAATTAGTTATATTTAAGCATTTATGGTTGAATTATGTGATTACATAAATTGAGCTATATATATGACTTAAGAGTTTATGGATAAATTAAGTAGTCACACAAAATGAGTTATAGTTATGAGTTATTATCGAATATATAATCATAAAAGGGGTAATAATTGTTAATTTATGTTAGAATTATGTAATCACACAAAATGAGTTATATTTGTCAGTTTTGACTTTAGGTTTAAATTATGTAATTATAAAAAATGGACTATAGATGTGAAACACTAGTAATCAAAGTATATATTTAAAGTTTGGGTTAAGAAATATTAAATTTTAATAGATAGAATGTGTTTAATTATCAAATTTTCTTAATGAATCTAATAAATGCATAATTAACCATGTTTATAGCCCATATTTGACATATTTATACTTGATATTTAATACTTTTATTGTATGTTTAGTACTTAATTTTCACCAAATGTGTTTAGAAAGTATAATTGCCCTCATGGACTTAAAGGAGAAAATTTTAGATGAAAATAAGGCATAAAGTGAAGATTTAAAGTATAGAAGGATGCATGGGCTTGCAACTACTTGTGCACTTCTCTCAGACTATGTAGATTCATGAATTTTGGGTATTTTGAGTTATGCACGGTTTGATGCAAGGTCGTGCTTTAACCATTTCATCTCCCAAAACCTTAAAACTTACTATAAAAAGATGTTTTCGGGGCAAAAATAAGGAGGATATTTATAGAGGCATTCTAAAACTCTAAAAGGTGACTCAAGGGGTGATTTTTATCTACAAAATTGGAAAGCATGAAGAATTTATAGAAAGATCCAAGAGAATACAAGGTCAAAACTCTGCTTACAAGAATTCTGATAGAAGATTTAGAACTATAAACCCGTTATTGTCTATTCAATTTTCTTTCTGTTATTATTTGATTTTGTTTCCAATCATGTGAAACTAAATTCCTAATCAGGTTATTTTGATGTGTATAAGTTTTAATTAATTAACCTCGATAATTCGCAAGCACACAGTTTGTTTGCGTAGTACCTGAGGTGTCGATCCCACGAAGAGGGATAATCTAATCATAAAATCTCAGGCCAGAACAATTCAAAAAAATTCAAAATGTAACATAGCTAAAATGAGAATTCAATTCAATCGATCAAATTAAATTAGAAATCAACCATAAAAATATTAACAATCTAGCAATTGCAACATATGCCCAAGAATCAACCTAAAGGAATTATCAATTAAGATAAGGGAATTTTACCTTTCCTTAAAGCTAACCTGATTGATATCCTAGGGTTGATCACTCTCTCTCAAGTTATAACCATTAACCCTAAATTATAAACCCTAATCAGATTGACATTGCAATCTCTCAATTAACAAGCTATCCAAACTCTAATTAGATATGAAGTTGTTCAACAAACTATCGAGAATCTATGCAATATCTCTCTTTGCACAATTACCAATTTGATTTAATTCTTGTTATATTAAATCACCTAACTCTTGTTAGCCCAATTTAATTATTTTTGATTTCATTTACCCTCTCAGTTTATTACCGAATTATGCAATCATAAAATTTAATCACAATAAATTCAATAAACATAAAAATAATCAGATTTCATTAAATCAGGAATAAAACTCCGAAGGTGAGTTTAGAACCTCCTCAACATTTAGATCCTATCTATAAACTAAAAATAAGTAGTAAATGCAATCAAAATGGAGGATGGGAGGCAGCGACATCAATAAACCTCCTAATATGGAAAGTACATTGAGTTAGCATCTTCTCTACTTCTCTCTTCCTCAATCTCTCGAAGAATTCTCTGTAAGGTTTCTCCAAAAGTGGCTGATGCAAAAGTTCCTTCTTTACATTATTCTTGTTCAATTTATTTTTTTTGTGTGTTTAAGATTGAAATAGGATTTTTTTGGAGGTCCTAAAAATCCCAAAAATCCCTCGAAATGTAAAGTTTGGAAGTGACTGTGCATCTACCCAATGCAGGCTATGATCATGGCCTACATCTAAGCCTTTTGTCACGATCATGGCCTGTTGTGCCACAATTATGGCCTATTGTTTCGGCCTGAATGTCTTCCAAAAACTCCTTTGTTCTTCGATATTGACCCTAAAATACTAGCAAACACATTAAGGTACCTTAAAAACATAATATTTAAGCTCAAAACCTTGTACTAACTCATAAAACACTTAAAACACAAATAATTAACAAACTAACACAATTCTAACCTAATCACATACTAAATGATAAGATTAATGGATAAACACTTATCAAACTATGCCTAAAAAATGCAATTTACACTTATCAATTCCTTTAGTATCTAGGTTAGATGAAACCTATGTTGGTACTTTAACATTTTTTTCTTTTATTGATGCAATTGATTTGATTGATATATTGCGATCTGATTACATGATTTATTTATATTTTAATATATCCAAATATTAGATCATAACATAGAGATTAAGAAATCCTGGATTAAATAGATCAACCATAACTGGAAGGAGTTGATTGCAACCCTAGAGATAGGATGACACAAATCTTTCATATTAGGGTCAAACCTAATTATGGGATTCATAAATAGGTAAAGCAACCTGATAAACTTTAACCTAAGTAATTCGATTGAAAACCTTAGGATTAGTTGTTATTAAACTCAAGGTCATCTAGCATACCATAGAAATCTACATAGTCCAATAAATCAATAAAACAATTGCATAATAAAAGATCAATTTGTTAAGGGTTTTAGGAGGATTCAAAACCTAGATACTAATTTCCTGATATCGATAGTTTGTTAAGTGCTTCCTTAATCATCTGATTCAATCTTACGGCTCATTTATTTTACTTTATTTAGTTTTATTTTCTTTTATATTTAAATTCAATGACAATTCCATAAACTAGATAATAAGATTATGGTAATTACTAGTACTCGTTGTCCCCACAAGATCAACCCGTACTTGCCAGTACTAGCTACAATTACACCATGCATATGCGGTTATTGCAATATTGACACATTAAAAAAATAATCAAGTTTTTGACACTGTTGTCTGGCACTTTAATATTAAGATAGTTTAATTAATGTAGTCCTTACTTTATTTTTGTTTACTTTTCTTTATTCTTGTTTTTACTTTACATTATTTTATTTGTTTATTTTGTTTAGTTTAGACTTAGACTCCAAGTTAGTTTATGACTCGAAGGAGATTTAAGAACTTACTTGATTTGGATCTTAAAATAGAGGGAACATCATGAAGAAATCTTTAATGGACTAATCTGAGAGAGTTTGAGCTAGATCGTCAGATTGAAGGTATAGAAGGTCACATGGATATAGAAGAATCTAATAACATGGTAGATCAACCATGTATAATGTTCAGCTATGCTAGGCTAGACCTAACTGGTGTAGAATCTAGTATAGTGAGATTGACTGTTTAAGAGAACAATTTTAAAATTAAGCCGAGCATCATCCAAATGGTACAGTAGCTAGTCCAATTTGATGGACTCTGAGATGAAGACCCAACTTACATATCTCTAACCTTTTAAAGATCTGTGACACTTTTAAGGTTAATGGAGCAAACAATGATGCCTTTAGATTACGTTTATTTCCTTTCTCCCTAAGTGGAAATGTTAAGTAGTGGTTGAATTTTATGCCATATTCATCACTTACTACATAGGATCAAGTGGCAAAAAGATTTGTACTAATGTACTTTCTTCTTGAAAAGACTACAAAACTAAGTAATGACATCTTATCATCCACCCAAACTAAAGGTAAGTCATTGTATAACACATGGAAGAGATTCAAAGAGATGCTTAGACGATGCCTTTTATAATGGGCTAGGTTAAGGTACAAGGCAATCAATCCATGTAGCAAGTAGAGGGATAATGAATAATAAAATACCTAAAGTGGCCCAAGAGGTTATTAAAGACATGGGCATAACAACTACCAATGATGCTCAACTAGAGCATGAACTACTAAGCCATCGAGAGTTTAAGAGGTAGATGCATTGGAGCAGTTGGCGAGTCAAATGGAGGCCTTATGTAAGAAGATAGATAGATTAACGATGGCTACATAAGGAAGGGCAATGTAGTATGAAATGTGCAAGTTAAACCATCAAGGATAGGAATGTCTGTTGGACCCCGAACTTTTCTTGAAAATTAGAAATTATAAAATGAAATTAAATGAGGAAATATGGTATGATTCTTTGTAATGAATGAAAAGTATAAATGAA
>JAOSBK010032895.1:0-10380 GCA_027568895.1 Erythroxylum shatona | reverse complement strand
TTATTAGTAAGATTTATTATAAATATTGTAATACAAATAACAATAATAATTATTAGTATTATTAATTATTGTAATTGTTGTTATTATTAATTATTATATATAATTTTGTACTTATTATTATTATTGTAATTATTAATATTCCACTGTTCACCTCCGGCAGTAGTGGAGTCGCCACTGCAGTCGCCGGAATTTTTTCCGGTGACCATTTTCAACATCCAACTACATCAATCTCTTCGCAATCAGCCGATTTACCCAACCCACCACTCGATTTTGCAATCAGACCACATTCAAACCCCCAAATCACCACCAAAAACTTTCAGCCTCCACCTCCAACCGCCGCCGCTGCCGCTGTTGCTCCCACTGCCGGTGACTTCCACGGTGCTCCTCTCCCAACGCCATCTACACCATTGGGTTTGGAATGGCCTGATCTATCAGCCCCCGCACTTGGATTTGTCCAAACACCTTCCATACTCCGGCGATCTATGTCCGAACACCTTCCCACCGTCGGACATCTACCCACTGACACCTATTTTCCACAACAAACTACTCTGACACCATCAACATCCACAACCCCGCACTCCTCCATGCCTCATCCATCTTCAACCACTTACCTGGTCGGAGGAGCTTGCGGCATCAACGGAGAAGCCATCGAAGGTCCCCGACGCAACAACTCTTCTCCGACGTCGTCCCACCCTCGCAGCGGACAGGAGACCACCATGGAAGAAGGAGTCAGGCGAACCTGGTTCGAGGAGCTTGCGGCATCTAGTGGTAGAGGGAGCGAGAAGGACACCCAGAAAATCCCAAACACAATCCAAGGAATCAAAGATGGACAGCGAAACGAAAAGCAAAGAAGAGGAGAAAAATGAACAAAAAAAATGCCTTACCTGTGACTGCGGAGACGAACCAGAGGGAAGAAGCGCGAGAGAGATGAGAATGGATTTGTTAGGTTTTCAGTTAATTATTGAGGGTGTTTTTGTAATTTCGTTATGTGTTTTGTTCTTGTCCTTCAGATAAGAATTTATGTACCTCAGTTTTGGAAGGAACAAAAATTTATGTCTTTGTCCTCTGAAGACGAAACTAAAATGAGTGAGGACAGTAAGCAAACGGCACGAAGGACAGAATGTTTGTGTCCCTGTCCACCGTCCTCACCCACGAGGATGCTAACCAAACGCAGGGTAGGAGAAACGAAAATTATTCATGATTAACGCACAAGTATCACGGTGTGACAGATCGCTATCATACTCATAAAAGGAGTGTTACAAGCGTTAAAGAATTTTGGACGTGACACTTCCGTAACAATTTTTTATTTTCTAGTAAAATAATATAATTAATTAAAATTTGATATAAAAATTTAACAATTTTTAATTTTTTTTAACAAAACAATATAACTAATTAAATATAATTAACTAGAATATATTAAAATTAAATATAATTAATTAAAATATATTAAAATTTAATGTAAAACAAAATTTTAACAATTTTTATTTTTTCCTTTTTTAGCAAAACAATATAATTAATTAAATATTATTAATTAGAACATATTAAAATTAAATATAATTAATTATAATATATTGAAATTTGTTGTAAAACAAAAAAATTTGACGAAATTTTATTTTTCTTTTTTAAACAAAATAATATAATTAATTAGAACATATTAACATTAAATATAGTTAATTGGAATATATTAAAACTTAACGTAAAATAAAAACTTTAAAAAAAATTATTTCTCAAAATTTTCAACAAACTAACAATTATCAATGATAATGATAATCATTCAGTCGTCCTAACCAACTATCATAATTATAATTATTATATTTATTCCCATTCCTCACTATATTCGTTTTCATTTCTATTACTATTACTTCACGTGAACCAAACGCTCCTTAAGTTATACTAACTCAAATTAATTTTCAATCCCTAAATTCAATCAATAAAGATAGGAAATATAATCATTAAAAAGAAAAGGCTACCTCTTGGCTGAAGCTAGTGTTTGGAACTACTGAAATAAGAGATGGACATTCCAACCCTAGTGGGTTGGCAAATTTTCCTTATAAAGGCTTGAGCGGATGATCGTGAGGTATTATCTTTGCCAGTTCAATAATAAAACAATCCACAACCGCCATTTTTTACTTAAGCCAATCTCCATCTATGCATATATCGTAAGTTCAATTGGTTTAGTAGATTCATTGTTTTTTTTTTTTAGAATTTAAAAAATTCATTAAAGAATGATAGAGATTACATCAAAAGAGGGTTAGCTCCAAATTGATATAAACTCAATTGTACCACTAAAATTCACTAGGAAGCATACGACGTCGTTCTGCACTAAAACTTCATAAACTAAATTTTACAAAGTCATTTTACCAATCGAGTATAACGACTTGGGGCTTTTCTCGACTCTTTGATCCTTTTATTGATTAGATTAGAAGAGAATATGCAATCTATCGACGATGTAAACATAGATCCCTGAAGTTTCTCACGCTCTGTTGTTCACACACTAAATCACTCTGGAATCTTTCTTAACGACAGAAAGTTTTGCAATTAGAGTATGACCTTTTGTGTTTCAACTATTCAGATCTTGTGTTATCGGAAGGAGAGGAGGCATTTTGGGGTAAGCGATAGGAGTGTTCAACTAAACCCGCGAATCTGTAAATCGGACCTGAACTATATGTGTTAGATAATTTCATTATATGTGGCCCATATATTTTGGTTTAATCATTTAAGTATATTAAATCCCATTATTTATTTGAATAAGAGATATTAGGTTTAATTAAACTAAATACTATGATGTATTTACATTGATGGAATGTAAAGATAATGATAATCAAAAGAGGTGTTGTTTGAATTTTTTAAATAAATAACTACCTCACTCTCTCTACCTATAAAAGTCTTTCAAGTATCTCTCCATAAAACATATACGGAAAGTTACGAAACAAAGGTCAAGAGAGAGAAAACAAAATCTAAAGGATATCTTGCAAAGATTATCGAAGATTATCAAGTATCGGATATACGATGGATCAAGGTATGTATATATTATTGTGAAAATTTATTAGATTCCAAGATCCTGAATTTTATCATGTAAGAAAGGATTAACACACTGTACTACACCGACATCTGGGGAGGATAATCAGGTAGCGTATGGATCATGGGTTTAGATGCAACGACGTGGCAGACGAGCTACATTACAGACGAAACATCAGGGACGAGACACTAACACCGAGACAATGCAAGTACGACAATAAGGGTCACGATTTACCACACTATCGGTTAGTGAGATCTTAGAAGACAATCATGGCTGATCTTTTGAAACAGATAAGTCAAAACAACAGGAACGAGAAAGATTGTTCGAACACGGAAGAAAGGAACATAATCGAGTGCATCGAAAGAATAATCTAACCAAGATTAAGCCTAGCTCAGCTAGTAAGGGAAAGGAGGTGGTATAGACGGACTCTCAAAGACACTATATGCAAAAAGTTACTGAGTTACCTGACGTTAGCGGGCGTAATAAGGAACCCATGCATGCAAAACAGTATTCAATGTGAGGGGAGAGTAACTACAGAGCTATCAATATTCTGTCTCACAAGGACATTGTATACCAAAATAATGCTTTGCAATTACCTGAAGAGGACGAGATGGAATGTGAGAACACAGAAGAGGTGATGGAGGAGAATAGTAGGAATCATTCTCCCAATCACCAAACATGTTTTACAATTCCTCAGCCTAAATCGCCTGATCCTGGTATAGATAATGAAGGTGTGGGAGATGTGGAGATGGTAAATGAATTGCAGTAGGAATCCCTACCAAAAGACACAGGGATGGACACAACAGGTGTTATCGACGACGACGTCAGGACTAACCACGTCTGAGCACGGTGGTCTCTTTTTGTATATAACATATTATGTCGCTTATCATTTGGAATTGCCATGGAGCGGGAGGGAAGGCTCTTAAGCTTGTTTTACTGAACTTTGTTATAATTCATAAACCTTTCATGGTGGTACTGGTTGAAACCAGAATTAGTGGAAGTCGTGTAAATAAAGTCATTCGTAGCTTGGGTTTCAAGCAATCCTTCAGAGTAGAAGCTGAAGGGTATTATGAGGGTATATGGTTATTATGGAGGGAGTATGTAGAGGTCAAAATACTGGCAAAAAATCGACAATTTTTTCATACTTCTATTTGTAAGGACAGATCTTCATTTGTGTTTACCGTAATATATGCGAGCCCACAATACTAATATAAAAAATACTTATGGCGGAGATTAACGAAAATAAAACAAGTAACTTCTAGCACTTGGTTACTTGGAGGAGATTTCAATGCAAAACTTGAAACAGGAGATAAGCGCAGAGGCTTTAACACAAGGTCTGTCATTATCAAAAGTTTTCAAGAGTGTATTCAAAGATGTCAGCTCCAAGACCTTGGCTTTTCGGGATTAAGATTCACGTGGGGAAGGGGAAACTTAGCAGCACGTCTAGATAGAGCATTTTGTTCCAATGAATGGAAAGAAATATTTCATACTACATCAGTACGTCATCTCCCTTTCATTAAATCATACCATCGACCTATATTGATTAGAGTTGGTCAGAAGTATCCTTAAACCCCAACAACTCAACCTTTTTGAATTCAGTCAGCCTGGCTTGCTAATGAATCCTTTGGTCCTCTTACACAAAATAAATAGGTTCCTAATCCTAACAAGTTTTGTGGATCTCTAAGATGTTTTACAGGGACGTTGCAGAGATGGAACAAAGTTGAGTTTGGTAGCATTTTTCTGTGAAAAAATAGACTATTGTCATGCCTAGTAGGAATCTAGCACACTCTAGAAGTAAGACAGTCGAACTCTTTGGTGCAGTTGGAGGTCTTCCTTAGAAAAGAACTAAAACAAGTGATGTGTGAAGAAGAGCTATTTTGGCATCAACGATTCCGATCTCAATGGTTATCTTACTGTGATAGGAACACAAAGTTTTATCACACCATGACCAAAACTAAAAGGAGACAAACAAACGTCAGTGTTTTGAGAGCCAAGGATGGAAGATTGATATCTGATCATATAGCCCTAAGAAGCTTGGCCAAAAACTACCTTAAGCAATTATATACTTGTGAGCAGAGTAGGTTATGAAATATTTAGAGGGGATTTTTCCAGCACCGAACCCTAATGCAAAAGTATGTATGGGTGCTCCGATACAGGAGGAAGAGGTAAAGACTGCAATTTTCAGAATAGATGCAAATAAAACACTTAAATTCGACGTATTTCACGCATTATTTTTCCAAAAGCAATGGAACATCGTTGGTCACTCAGTAGTGGACTTTATTCAGAGAGTGTTCCAACTAGAAGCATGGGAAGCTGAGATAAACAGTACTATTCTAGTGCTAATCCCAAACTTTACTCGCCTACGTCCATTACACATTTTTTCCCAATCAGTCTCTGTTCGGTAGTATATAAAGCTATTGCAAAGATAGTGGTTCACCGGTTACAACCATATCTAATTAAACTAGTGGTGCACAACCAGTGTAACTTTTTCCCAAATAGACTGATCACCGTTATAGTGCAAGAAGTTATTCACTCTATGAGAAAGAAGAAAGGAAAATCATGTTATCTCGCCATCAATGTCGACCTTGAAAAAGTTTATGATCGATTGAATTGGGAGTTCATTCAGGAAATCGTGATGATTGCGGGTTTACCTGAGGAACTTATCAGTATTATTATGAATTGTATTACCACAATTTCTATGCAAGTAAGTTGGGGGGGGAGAGCTATCTGAGGTTTTTTTTTACCTACTCGGGGAATTCTTCAGGATGATCCTTTATCACCATATATATTTGTTATTTGTCTCAAGAGGCTGGGACATATGATCAATCAAGCAATAACCAAAGGCAAATGGAGCCTGATACAACTGAGCCGAAGAGGTCCTACTTTATCACATCTTTTCTTCGCTGACGACCTCATTTTGCTTGCGAAAATATAGGATGATCAAGTGATGGTTATAAAAGAGATTTTGGATCTCTTTTGTTTGGCTTCTGGCCAAAAGGTGAGTAAAGAAAAGATGCAGTGCTTTTGTTCTAAGAATATATCTCACCCTTTGGCTCTTGCAATCAGTTAAAAGTTGGGCTTCCAACTTATAATTTGGGAAAATACCTCGGTGTGGGAATTATCCATGAGCAAACCTCTAAAACGTCTTACCAATATATTATAGATAATGTGCAGAAGCGACTCGATGGTTGGCGTTGAAAACATCTCTCTCTCTCACTGGTAGGATCACCTTAATCCAATCGGTATTATCAGCTCTACCCATATAAACGATGCAAACTGTGCAGCTCCCTCGTCAATTATGTGATAATCTTGAGATAATTATTCGAATATTTTTGTGGGTGAACAACAACGGAGCAAAACAAGACAAGCTTGGTAAATTGGGAAATAGTGTGCAAGCCGAAAGAGCCAGCGGTTTGAGGCTTAGGAAAATTTGAGTGAATAATGACGCTTTATTGTCGAAACTCAGATGGTTTCTACTCAATAAACCGGAAGCTCTATGGGTAAGGGTACTAAGTGCCAAATACAAGTTCGACAGAACCAACTTACTTTCTTCCATTTCATCTGCTAGAGGTTCCATGGTATGGTGGGGAATTGCTTCGATAAGGTCACGTGTGCTCTGAGGAATGACAATTGTTGGCATTCTAACCCCATGCAATCATTTTTGCCCTGATCAGTTGATTTGGGGAGCATCCAATAATGGTCTCTTTTCCCCTACTTCTTTGTAAAAATTGATAGATGGGTAGGACGAGAACAACAAAGATGGGTACTAGGAAAAGATATGGAAATGGGAGGGACCGCAAAGGATCAAAGCTTTTCTTTGGCTCCTTGCTCGTGGAAGGCTCCTCATTGATCAACAACAATATATCAGATACCAATCCACGGACCCTTCCTGTCAGTTCTGTGGTGAAACTGAAACCATATTACATGTCACCAGGGACGATTGCAGAGCTCATAACTTCTGGAGAGGATTCTCAAACTTAGTCATTTTCGAGGATTTTTTTAGGGTGGATAAAAGCAGTTGGTTGTCAGGTAATTTGAAACAACATATGAAGATCCAAGGATTTAACTGGGTAATAATATTTGGTACTGCTTGTTAGTTCCTATGGATTTGGAGAAACAAAAATATTTTTGACTCCAATTTTTCATGGCCTGTAAACCCCCATATGATAGTTTTTGAGTACTTATGCTTGATCGAACATGCAAAGGAATTGGTGGGAAGAGCCCTCGTGCACCTAAGAATGCCAGTGGAGACTCTCGTTGGCTGGAGAAATCCTCCGCAAGACTGGATACGCCTCAATACAGATGGTGTTTATAAAGCTTCTTCCTCGCAGGCTTCAGTAGGGAGGATACTTTGAGATAGTACGGGAACATGACTAGGTGGTTTTGCTCATAATATAGGTTTCTGCACAGCTGTTTGCACAGAGTTCTGGGGGATATTTTCAAGTCTTTGACTTGAATGGAATCTTGGGTATCGGTGAGTGGAATTAGACGTGGATTCATTGATAGTCATTAACATCTTATCATCCTTCGAGAAATAGCAAATCCTATATAATTCTCTACTCTTGGGTATTCAAAGCTTACTATCCAGAGAGTGGAATGTAAAAGCTAGGCATGTTTACCGCAAGGCCAATAGAGCTGCGAATTGACTAGCTAACTTTGCCAGTTCTCTTAAACTTGGCATCCATTGGTTTCAAAACCCACTTGTGGGTTGTCTTACTATCTTTTTAGAGGATGTCTCGAGGGTATCCTTTCCTCGTCTAGCTACTTAAAGTTCCATATACTTATCCTTCTAATAATAAAATAATTTAAAGTTTTTTTATCTTATACATATTTAGCTTCTCAAGTTCATGAGATAAATATACATTGCAAATTAAATTATGATGTGATTATAATTATGAGATTCATATTATATTTATGTATTATCCCTAAAGTATTCTTAGTCATTGCTATATTAAGACTGAATATTAATAGAATGTGAAAAGTATGAAGATTTTTAAAAAAATGTGTGAGTGTTTGTTAGATAACAAGTTTACTAAATTGGCCCTGTACAATAATTTCATTTGAAACATTACTTGTTTATCTATAAAAATTCTCATTGTGATGATTGTATAAGTGATCATTTGATTTGAGATCTTCATATCTATCTTGTATAGAAATTGTTATATTTTGATACTATTTATAATCTATTTTAATTAAGAATAACTCAGTTGACAATTATTAGATATAACATGATTCCCCTATTGATTAACCTCCTATAACATCCAAAGTGGCCACCAGCAAATGTTAAAGGCCTTGCAGCGCATGTTTTCAATAAAGTTCTAGCAGTGAAGTACAAACCTTCTCTGTAGTAGATTAAGACTCCTTTTTCTTGTTTGAAGTTATATGAAGGTAGTTGAGTGATTCAATATAGGATTTATTACCCAAAAGTGATTAGAGAGAATGTTTCGTTATTCTCGATTTATATTGATTAAGGAAATCTTTGGCTAAGTTAGAATAATACTTTTAAAATAGTTTTCAATTGCTATTAATTGAAATTACTAATAGTGAAGAAATAATATAATTGAACTCAAAATAGATTAGATATTATTTTTATGTTGTATGTCTAATAGAAAAATTATATGATGAAATGACTAAAACACCAAAAAAATCATGCATGAAAAAGGTAGCTAAAACTACTATGATATTTCTAAATATTTGGGTAGTTATGATGCGCTATTAAATGTCAATCTTTATATATATATGTTTAATTAGAAAGTTAAAGATAGATTAAAGGAGTTTAATTTATCAACTCCTAAATAATTTAAGGTTATATTTTATATCTATTATTAACATAGTTGAAAACTTGATGGGTCACATATAAAGAACATGTTGACGAGAGAAAAATGTTTTAATCAAGTTGAACTTAATTGTAAAGTTTAAAAACTTTATGGTTAAATGCGAAATATTTAAAAAATAATGATCAATTAGAGATATTTTTCTTATTTAGGCATAATTAATATTTAATTAAAATTAATCATAATTCTAATTGAAACTTAATTAAAATTAGAATTTAATTTAAGTTAAATTATTAAATTGTCCAAAACTTATTATAAATAACCTTCAACTTTAAAGCTTGAAAATAAGGTACGAATTAAAATTCATACTTTTTTATAATTTATGTGTTAATTATTTTATATAATTTAAGTAATCATAGTTTTTGAAATATCCACTATACATGAAATTAGATCCCACCTGATTTTTCAATAGTGATATCAAAACTTACTTTAATTTTATAATTTGATTAAATTATATATAATCGTTATAACATTTTGAATTTTGAATTGAATCATAAGCTCTACAAATCAAATTTATATTTAACTTAAATATAAAAAGTTTAGATTGAAAACCTTCTAACCATAAATTTGATCTTAAAGAATTCAGATTATGAAAATCATACAATAACAATAAGGGTTTTAGAAATCCACCCCTTTTTAGCAAAACAAAAACACGACATGTACTGAGGAACTATTGGCTTCTAGTGTGATTTTTTGTCAAAAAAGAAGGTTAAATGTTGGGGCTATGCTAATTTTGTTTCTTGATTGCGATGGAAATTGTTAGTGTTTGGTGTTGGTCCTGCGAATACACTAGACATGCGACATTTGGTTGTGTTTAAAGGAGTGACAGGGGGCGACTTCTGTGTATGGCAAGATGCATCCAGGGCTGGCAGCTGCCATTGGAGGAGCTACTGATAGTTAGCTGTGTGAAAGACTAGCTGGTAGACAGGGTAGAGATGCTGTAAAATTGACGACTGTGAGTGACATTTGGGGTCTAAAGAAGCTGCGCAGCTTGACAATATTCAGAAATTGTTAATTTTGTGGAAGCTTGAAGTGTTTGGTGTTGGTCCTCGGAATGCGTTAAACATGCGACATTTGGTTGTGTTTAAAGGAGTGAAAGGAGGCGTCTTCTATGTATGGTGAGATGTGTCAAGGGCTGGTAGCTGCCATTGGAGGAGCTACTGATAGTGAGTTGTGTGAAAGACAACAGCCGGTAGCAGGGTAGAGATGCTGTAAAATTGACCATTGTGAGTGACATTTGGTCCAGAGAAGCTTTGTAGTCTATTACGATTTAATTGTTTATATCGGTAATAAGAGGGGTTGACGTGAGGTTTATGGACTCATAGACTGGACTCTCTTGTAAGACCTTTAATAAGGGTGCCGCTATTAGCACTCCTTTGATTTATAATAGCACTCCCATCAGATTGTTTTAAATGCAAACTGACAAAATTGCCCCTAACATAATTCTGGGATGATATGGTACTTATCAATTGTCTATCTTACCCTTTATAAGATATGGAGCCCTTCTTTATTAGTAGTCCAAAAAGC
>JAOSBK010032894.1:0-10380 GCA_027568895.1 Erythroxylum shatona | reverse complement strand
CTTAAGTGATCTTCCCATTTTGCCCTTATACATTCTTATTTCTTCAATTTAACTTACACCATACTATACTCTAACTTAATCTTAATTTCTCCATTTAATACTTCTAATTTCATCAATCTAAGCAATAAATCCTCCAACCATTGACATGCTAATTAAACTCTAACAAAAAGAAATTAATCAAACAAAACCTTAAAAATAAATTGAAATCATGTTTATTCAATAAGAAAAGAATTTGGGGGCTAACATCTTCACTATGTTAGTGTCCGGTAGTCCACTCAGTAGATGTTTCGGGATTAGATCTTTAAATGGTCATATAACACAATCTATTTGACCTATCCTAGGCTACATATTCTTCATTATCATCTTCTGAGCTGATGCATGTAGGCAGGGATGACCTGTCCCTATGCAAGGCCAAATTAATATCCACCATCTCTACTGCTTCCATCTTTTTTTAAATTGAAACCAGTTAGGGTTTCAATGGTGACACTGTTATTGTTGACAGAAAAGATGACATCAAAATGACAATGAAAAGATCATCACAAATGTAGGATACCAATGATACTCAAAGCCTTAAAATAATATCTTTATTGAGAATCTGATTACACATATTATGAAATGCTTATAGGTTGAATATATAATACATGCAACCAGACCTCCATACAAAAGTGATCAGAGTATAACTATCAATTTGCATGACACTACCACCTGTGGGTGAATAGATGACTTAAGCAATGACTTTCCTCCATCTAATACCTTTATGCACATCTCAAAATCCCATATAAGGCCAACACCTATAGGTAGAATAACCAAACATGATACCAGAGATATCCCCCAATATACAAGAAAAATAATTCAAAATATTAACTCAAAAGGCCACTGTGGTGACTACATTCTCATCAGTACTCAAAAGGTCCACAAACACAAGAGATACTCCTGCATATTATCCTCACATTCTTTATAGGCATATAGTATATGACAAGATATCACCCATAAATGCAAAACTCAAATGCATAGTCTAATTATCACATACTAGTACTAAAAACATTATTATTAAACTTTATTTAAGACTTTTGTTGCAAAAATCTCAATCAAAGCAACTATTGTGCATTACCGATCACTGAACATACCAAACGAGACATGAAAACCTCAAATATCTCCCTTATGTCAAGTTCAAGGCACAAAAATTCACTAAAAAGGACTTTAGAATGCTTTAATTTCTTTTTTTGTAGTTAAATTACCAACGTAAAAAATCTAGAAAAATAGAAAAAACTCATTCTATGAATTCTCAGGACTTGAAAACTGACCCAAAATAATTCAGGGCATCCTTATGGGAATTCTAAACTTTTATAGTTTTTTCCTCTATGTGCACTAATGTTAGCATGTTACTTTTCATTGACGCTAGTGTGACGTCATGATGATGCCATGGGTGCAAGTGCATGCCTGACGTACCCCCGAATGAGTCAGGTGCATATGCTGCATGAGTCCTATGTTCACCAATGCACCTGAACCACTGTTGGAGAGTATGGCACACACTCTTTATGTGTAGACACACCGGAAAGTCTAGAGTGTGTATCTATGTTGACACATGTCCTCCCTAGCGTGCACCACAAGTGAGCACAAGTGGCTTGCGTGTACTTCACAAGCACCACACTTGTCATCCATTTATTATGCCAAGCGTTGTCCATTTTTCTAGTGCGTGTCAAGCACACGCTTGACCGACCACCCTCCTATGTGCACAATGCACAAGTACATGTGACAGATGGTCTCTGTCTCCTCCGATGGTCGAAGCATTTTTAACAAGTTTTGGGCCAGTTATTTGATCTCCGTAGCTCATTTTCAACCCTTTTTTAAATGTTAACCACATATAGCATACTTTCACACATCCATACACAATAAAAGACCAAAAAATATATCATTATTCTCCAAAATCTTATGGAGAAAAAACTTCATTTTTTGATCACCTGATCACGTAACTACTATAAGCCTTAGTTACGCATCCCAAATTGAATGTGAAAGCAAAAAAAAGAAGAAATGTGGAAATACCTAATTTTAGTTCCATCACTTTCAAACGATTTTTTCGAAGCTAAAACGAGTATGAATCTTCCAATACCTTCACAAGAGTTTCTCACCACAACGCGTTAAAGTCTTTTTATAGTTTTTTGTACACGCGAACCTCTAAATAGACCACAGTATTCATACGTTTATGATTTTCTACAATAGCTACAAGAAACCTTAACCTTCTATATATAGCATCCATATTGGACCCTGCATCACAAGCTCAATATGGGTTTGGTCTACACTGATCGAAGTCTATTTTTTTCTTGGACTTCAACCCATTAATCAAAATTCTTTATTGGACTGCTTTACTATCTTTATCCAGATAAAATTATGTAACTTAACCGATTAGCTATTAAAAAACCAATGAAATATAATTAATTATTATTCATCTTTATAGGAAAATAACAAGAATCTACTACCTATGCCTACTACAAGACTACCATCTTCCAATACAGGTGTAGGAAGGCTGTTTTCCTAATTTTTTTGACTCGGAGTCTTTTATCTTAATTATAGTCTGACCTCAAGTCAAAGGTTGTTTTGGTTAATGACATGCAGTGGAAAGTAGTTTTTGAGGAATGTATTCGGCCTAAAAAATAAATGAATCTTTAAACCATCCTTTGTTTGGCCTCCAAATATTGTAGGGATCATTTCTTAGAGATCCCTAAAAGTATAGGAGTACAGTTGATTATCATGTCAGCAACTTGGTATCTCCCTTGTTCAAATTGGAAAATCTATACAAGTTTTTCTTTTTCAAAAGATAATAAATGGTATAAGTAAATATTCCTTTGTATAGGATTGCATTAGGCTTATCCTTTCTAGAGTTGTTAATTGCCCAATTTGGAGCTTGACCCTAGTTGAAAGGAGTACTGGTACTAGGAATCAAGTATAAGATCCTACTGCAGATTGCTTTTAAGAAGGTACAAAGAAAAAATAAGTGATCTCGATCCTTAATTTCCATTTTACATAACAAGCAAGTAGAGTCAATATTACCATGTCATTGTCTTTTAGTTCTAAACCAGCTTTTAATCCCTAACATTCCTACCTTGGAATGTTACGGATTTGAATAATATTTTTTAATGAAAGAAATTATATTGATATTAGTAAAGACTATCATAACATTACATTGATTCACATTGTTAGACTGCAATTAACATATGCTGAGGCTACTATAGAGAACTACAAGAATCAAGAAACAATGAATTATAACATCAAGATGTTCTTCAACATATAACTATGTGAACTATGTTTGTTATGAGCTATGATAGCTTCTCGAACCCAATTGACAATGTATTTAGCTATCTAATATGTTCCTTCCTCAAGTCCTTTGTACAATCTCCTGTTTCTTTCCCTCTATATAGAGTAGATGGTGATAGTAAAAGTTGTTTTAATAAGTGTTCCATTCAGTTGTCTTGGCTTGTTCCTAACAATTATTATGTTAAGGGTCGCCCTCTAATTAAAAGTAAACCTGGCTAGTTGTAGCATATTCATTATCCTGCTCCAAATTGCCTTAGTGTAACTATATTCAAAAAATAAATGATTTTGACTTTCTGTTGTAAGTTTACATAAAACACAAATGGGATCAAAACTCCCAAACTAGCTATCCTTGGTTAGGAGTTTTTTTTTTTATAAGTAGCCAAGTGAATATTGAAGCTTTTGGGTTTAATGACTGCCTCCTAATAATATCAAACCAAGGAACCAATTAAGCATCACGCACAAGTATCTTATGATAGAAGCTATTAAGAAATGTACCTCTTGGGTTAGGCATCCAAATAATGTTGTCCTCTCCTATTGTATCAAGAAAAGGAGGCAAGTAATCTATGAGTAAAAAGAATCCTCTAAAATTGCAACCCTAATATCCATTATAGATGAGTGACAAGACCCTCGCGTTCAGTAGGATACGATCTCTATGTCATGCTATTGCTACTCTCTCGATAAGTGGATTATAAGACATCCAATTATCAAACTATAACCAAATGTTTGCATCATCCCCCAACTGAAGCTTAATGTAAGGATAGACCAAGTTCCTTAAGTTAAGAATGTAGTTAAAAGTCCATGAAAACTCCTTAGAATTTCCAAGTTGCCAAAAATTCAGATCTTTTAGATGATATTCATTCACCCAGTTGATCCATAGTGCTTTTTTGTCAGTGAAGACTTGCCATATTCTTTTGCATAAAAAAACCTTTTGGATTTGTGAAATTGAGATAATATCGAGTCCTCTTTGTTTCTTTGATAGAGTAACGTTGCTCCTTTTCACCTTGGCATTCTTACCATTTTCTATTTTTCCTAACAAAAAGGAAGATTTAAGAATTCTATCAATTTCCTTGATAACCCTCTTAAGCAATACAACTTGTACAAACCAATGAATATGCAAGCTATTCAATACCAGAGTGATGAGAGTCAACCTAGCTACCATTGAGAGAAAACGATTATGCCAAGAATTGATCCTTTCTTTAATTTTTTCAATCAAGGGAATGAAATCAGACAATTTAGGCTTGTGGTTGTAATTGGCACTCCCAAATATTTGAAAACAAGGGTATGTATTCTAAAGCCCACAATGCTACTAATTTCCTCTTTGTTGTGAACATCTGAGGAGATGTGCGCATTGCTTTTCTCCATATTCACCCTTAAGGTCGACCATTATGAAAAAATATGTAAGATATTTATCAAAACTCTGATGGAATGAGCGATTGGACCACTGAGGAGCATCAGATCATCTGCATAGATCAAATGTATTAACTTGAGTTGTCTAAATTTTTGGTGGAAATGGAATCTGCCATTATTGTCAAGAAGCTTAGAGATCAATCTAGATATCCCTTCCATTGATAATCTTATTAAACAACAAGAGATCAATCTAGATTGCATTAGTTATTAGCTGAATCTATTAGTGATTAACTGATAGAGGATTAGTATAGTTGATTTGATAGCAGTTAATATCCATGTTTATTTAAAGATATTTGGTAAAATTAATTGTTTAATATTAGTTGTTTATGTGTAAAATGACTTATGAGAACATGACTTTAAAAAATAGATTTATAAAGACATAAGTATTATATCTTAGTATTTTTTTGAATATTTTTATAAGAATTTAGATAAAGAAAAAGAAGTCGACACCATCAGTTAAAATAAAGATTTATAATAATCTAATAACGACATCTAACTGCCATTAAACTAGAAGCAATATTATCACGAATAGTTGTTATCTCTCGAGTTATCAGTTCTTCAACACCTTCTTATGTAGAGTTAACTTTAGCATCTTCAAATATATCTGGAAGTATAAATTCAGGATCTTGATCAATGATGTTAACCTTGTGGATTGATATACTACCAATCTTACGATTTTAGGTGGTAGCTACTAATAAAGTCCAATTTTGTATGTGTTAAAAGAATGAAATTTATCAAAATAGGATAACTTATCTCTATTTCTTTTTCTATCTCTATCTCTATCTCTATGTCTATCTCTATCTTTATTTCTATCTCTTTAGTAAATTGTAATAACTTTGGATACAATCGTCTTTTCATCTTTTAATTTTCAGCCACTATTTGAAAGTGCTCTTTATAGTAATATTTTTAGAAAGAAAAAAAACAGCAGATTGGTTTCAATCTGCCAACCCAATTTGTTGATTACCAAATAAGATTATTCGATGTGATCAAACAATTTAATACATCTTAATCTGCCAAAAATAGTTAATTAGCTATTTGCCAAACAAGACCGATCACTTGATATTTCGACACTAGTTCTTCTTTTGTTTGGAAAAGTTGCTTGACCGTCAAACATGTCTCACCAGTCACCACTATAACGACATGATTTTGTTACTTTTGACCTTCCAGATTTTCGGTTAATGTTGTCTATACGTCGGAGCAACATATTCACCTGCAAATTGGCTAGGTTTCTTTCACTTGTAACTTCTTAGTTGACGTGAAACATTTATTCAAATAATTTTTAATTTTGTAAGTTTATTACTTGTATTACTTTCTTGTTTCAATAAGTTTTTCAATTGTTTTGATTTTCTATTTTTATAGGTTTCTATTTCTATAAATTCCGTATTTGTTCTTAATTTTCCTTTTTTTTAGTATCAAGATTACTTTGTTAGATCGTTCTTCAATTTTCACTACCTGGGTATCGTCACTATCTCTAGTTGAAGACTTTACTCAAGTGGGTTTCTCATTAATTAAACGTACGACACGGGAATGTCTGTGTCTGGATTCTGTGGTTTATCTTTCTTTACCTCCTACCTGTAGTTAGCTTCATTGTCATTACAAAGTCGCCGAAGTTTGCAATTGTCCCACTTTTCCTGTTAATAGCATATTGGAATTGCAAAAGGTTGTGATCTTTTCTCCTTTTTATGATTTGGGATTCTACTCTTTTTGTCATCTGTGCATTAGATTCTTGTTTAGCTATTGGTTTTGGTTTTCTCTTTCGTTTGTTGCTCTTTAAATTGCATTTGGTCTTGGGTGTTTTAAAACTGCTAGAATTTAGGACCAATCCTATGAAAGTAGTTAACTTTTTCGGTTTCTTATTGTACCATTTCCTCGAGATTTATATTTTAGGATCTAGAATCCTCGGATCTTACATCTTAGGTTAACTTTTTATGGTATATTCTCTTCATCAATATCAGTTTCCAACTCTCCACAGTTCTAGGGGTTGTGATTTCATATTTCAAGCTTTTAGTGGGTTTTAGGGCTATTTGCTTCTCGTCTCTATCATCTTTTTGCCTGGCCGTTGTATTTTTGCAGCTGATTTTAACCTTTTCAATTAATCTTTCTATGTATTGATCAATTTGCTTGTAAACCAAAAACTCTATCGATTTTGGCGTTCAAAGTTTACCTTCTGACTTTTGCAGCTTCATTTTTCTTATACAAGTATAAAGCACTAAATTGGGAAAACCTTGCCCATTTATTCCTTAACAATAAACATAATTAGGGTTTCTATTTTGAATTAGTTTTCCCTTTTTAGAAATTGTTGTGGAATGCATTATCTCTAATGGTTTGATTTTCTTGTTTTTTTCTTTTCGGCTTCATTGTTACTTTGAAGCAGTTGATTTTAACTCCTTTATACTATAATGAACGAAGATATTTCATCTCCAGTCTTCGATTTTAAGCTGTTTCCTGTCTGTGTTTTCCTTGCTAAAATCCATATATCCACAAATTTTTGATCTTCGGTATGTTGGGCTTCAGATTATGCATATAATAGCTTAGCTTTCAGAAATCACTATATTGACGAAAGGCTTCGTGTCCACCTTTCTCCTTGATGATTCCCTCTTGCTCGCCAATCGCTGCTGAGTTATATTTCTTCGTCTCTATTTCTAGTAACATAGTGGAGATATGAGATATCAGATTATATACGTAGGGCTTGTGACTTGGGGTTTTATTTATGGGCTACTTATGAGTCTTTTTATTTATTTTTGTGATTCTTCTTCTTCTGCTATTCATTTGCTTTGCACAGAATAATCTAGAGGTTTGCAATATCAATGGGAAATACTAAATGTTTTTTGTGCATACCAAGCAGTCCATCAGTCAATCTTTTGATAGTGTTCTTTTATATTTGGTTTTTCATTCGTTGTTTTTAGTCTTTGACCTTTACCTTCATGGCTCTATACCTCTTTTGCAGGTTTTCTAGAATCTTAAGAAAGGTCTTTTATTTCTTGTTGGTATGGTTGAATATATATATATATATATATATATATAATTTTTTCCATGACTATTTTCGTTCTTCCTTTTTATTGTTATTATTTATTTCCCTTTTATTTACCTCTTTCTAAGCTTTAATCGTTATTTCTTTTCTTGAGTAGTATTAGCATCATTTGGGGCTTTATTCTGCTGGTCTTGTATAGCTTGTGTTGGGTGTTAAGGTAGGAGCAATTGCGTTGACTTGTGATGATAGCGTTAGGGCTAGTCCTTTGGTGTGTTTTGTGGCTAAGAGGAGAGATAATGTTGACTGATTGTGGATAGGTTCCTAGAATATAAAGACTCTTACAAGGAAGTTATTGCAATTATTAAAGATTTTAGATAAATATAAGCTTCATATAACGTGCATCTAAAAGATAAAGTGGACAGGAACTAAAGTGAAAGAGATTAATAGGTTTAAACTTTGGTATTTAGGGTGTTTGATGTAATAGAATAGTGTACGCATCTTGACTTTTAAAGAACTCATACATCATGTTGTGGAGGTGAAGATAGCTAATGATAAGATTTTGTCCTTAAAGAGTATAGTGAAGATGTTATTTTTAATATTTTGTGTGCTTATGCACCTCAAGTAGGTTGGAAAAACAACTTAAGCATTAATTCTAGAAAGAGTTATGTTACGTTCCCGACTCATGGATCATGTCACAGGGCGATTCACACAGAAATCAAAATCAAGGAAATAATCTTTGTTCTTGCCTTTACTCGAGTTCTTGCATCGACCTATTTTGATAAGTAATTCGGCTCTTCAAAAGGAACTCGAAACCTCTAAATTCATTAGAGAGAACTCAAATCTCAATTGGAATAATTTTCTGCCTTCCCTTTCTATTCCTCAATAAAGCAATAAATAGGCAATGTTTTACAAGCAATAGAAATCCTAACATAGTAAGTTTCTAAAATAAGTAATGCCTATCTCGCTGTAACAATTGCCAAATTACAACTGATCTTTTATTGAAATAAAATCTAATTGAACACCTTCTAAATCGGCAAACTGATGTTTTATTAAAACAAAATCTAACTAAATAACTTCTAAATTGGCAAGGTTTCAACGCTCCTTCTGCTTGTAGGATTGACCTACGAACGCATCCATAACATTACCCCCGTCCCGCTGAAATAACTTGTCCTCAAGCTGAAATGAAGGATAAGCTTGGACAAAGCTATCAAAGGACTCCCACGTTGCATCATCTACAGAAAAGCCTTCCCATTGTACCAATAATTCCTTTGTACCTCTGTTAAGGTGAGCTCGCACAATAGCCTTAGGCACAGCTGCAATTTTCCTAGCATCAAGGGGAGGTAAAGTCGTCAGAGTGGGTAATTCCAAGCCATGAAATGTCTTCAAAAGAGAGACATGGAAGACGCTGTGTATTTTGCCATCCAGAGGAAGTTCCAGCTCATAAGCAACCGAGCCGACACATCGCAAAACCTGAAAGGGCCCATAAAATCTTGGTGACAGCTTGTTGTAAATAGCCAGTCTAGCTGTTTTCTGCTGATAGGGGTGCAGCTTCAACAACACTTGATCACCAACCTTAAACTCATCATCGCGATAGCCTTTATCATATTCTTCCTTCATTTTGCATTGTGCTTGTGCAAGGCGTTGCCTAATCATTTCCAATAATTAATCACGCTCATCAAGAGCCACCTTTACTGCATTAACCTTGGTTGAGCCGTTGGCATAAGCTAAGAGTCGTGGGGGCTCTCAGCCATAAACCACATGGAATGGGGTAGTCTACAAAGAAGTATGAAAGGAGGTGCTCAGCCCAAGGAAGCCACTCGACCCATTTGCGACGAATCACCCATCAAACAACGAAGATACATCTCAATGGTGCGGTTAACTATCTCAGTTTGTCCATCCGTTTGTGGATAAAAAATGGAGGAGAACTGAAGTTTTGTTCCATGTAAATGAAACAACTCCTTCCAAAAATTACTAGTGAAAATGTCATCGTGGTCACTAGTGATGGATTCCAGTAGTCCATGTAAGCGAACAACATGTTCAAAGAAAATTTGGGCCACACGCAGAGCTATGTATGGATGAGTGAGTGGAATAAAATGAGCATACTTGAAAAATCTATCAATTACAACCAACAAGGAACTTTTTTCCCAAGATTTTTGGAGCCCATCGATAAAATCTATCGAAACATCAGCCCAAACCTGTGTGGGCAATTGTAGAGGTTGTAGTAATCCAGTAGGACTAAGCAAGTCAGATTTATTGCGCTGACAAACAGGACATTCTGTCACATACGTAGTAATAGCAGCTTTCATACCCGTCCAGTAAAAATCTCCAAGAGTGCGATGAGTAGTTTTATGAATTCCCTCATGTGCACTATCATGATAGGAAGATAGAATCGTAGCAACTAAAGAACTGTTGGGAGGAATAAATATTCGATTTTTAAACATGAATAATCCATCCATAACTAACCAAGTCGATGACAATGCTCCATTTTCCACTTGCTGAAATAAAAGTGTGGCCTCTTCAGATTGCTTCAGCTCTGCTTTAATCGAGTCTAGTAAGAAGCAACGAGGGAAATTGATGGCGTGCAAGGAAATGTTGTCGACGTCCCTGCAAGACAAGGCGTCAGCAGCAGAGTTCAGTTTCCCAGCTCGATAATCCACTGTAAACATATATCCCATGAGTTTACTGAGCCA
>JAOSBK010032893.1:0-10384 GCA_027568895.1 Erythroxylum shatona | reverse complement strand
TAGATATTGTTTCTTCCTTAGCACATCCCTCATTTCATAGCATAGTAAGAAACAAATAGTTATCTCTCACTTCAGCACAAAAGCAGAATATTGAACTCTTATATCCACAACATCTGAGCTCCTCTAACTATGTGAGCTACTTCAAGATAATGATCTTTTGTCTTCTTGTATAACTTTTCTCCTTTGTGATAATCACAATTCCATACAAATTGCTCATAATGATGTTTTCCATAATTGTGCAAAATATATTAAGATTGATTATTAACTTATACTACATTATGTTCTTCAAGAAAATAATGATCCAACTTATCCTTACGTCATCATAATCTCAAATTATATATATATTTACCAAATCACATCCACGGTAATGATTTCAAAAACCTTTTTTCAAACTTAAGATGTCCCACTCATTCCCATATGATTGGGGAAGTGTAATAGTTTATGTATCTAAACTATTACATAAGGGGGTATGTATCTACTTTCAACCTAAAGTCAAGAACCCAAAAAGTGAACAACATCAAAGCCATAAATCTAGTAAGTCAATTTTATTATACTTAAAGAAGCACGTGCTTTAACACAAGTTCTCAGTATATGATGTATATGTAGCTATTAAAGGTATGGCCAATCCTTGGAAGCTAGTATTGAAATCAATGATATATTACCATTCATCACACTTAAGTAAAGGTGAAATGGAAGTTAAACTTTATGTTATAAAAAAATGTTATTTTCTTGTGCTTACGAAGTTGTTTAAGTTGGGTCTTTTAGCAAGAATGGAAGGAAGAAGAGGTAATGAAGATGGAATTATAGTGGAAAGAGAATATAAATTAATCAAAATCTATGCAAGTTTTTGGGAATTTTAATGTTTTTCTCTATTTTTTGTTGGATGGAAAGTTTGCAAATGATGAAATATTGAGCCTTTTTTGATATTTTGCTCTTTATAAATAAGGAATTGAGTTATTTAATGCCCTTGTGTTTGCAAAAGATGTCGAATGAGAGTTTAACTTAAAGAATCACATCATTTCTTACTATTATTAGTTGTAATTCTTAATTCTTACTTTTACCCTGAATAAGGTTCTTATAAGTTTTACATCTTTAGTTCAAGAGTGAGTCCAAGGAGTATACATTATATGTTGGCCATTTTTGTTTTACGAAAACAATAGATTAGGAAACTACTATATGTGTGCCTCAAAGTGATGCTTTTATTGGTCAATTAGTATGGTGGCTTTTGTATTTGCATTAGTCTGCACAATTTTATCATCTTAGAGCATAATGATAGGTTCTAAAATTTTAATCCTTTGTAGCATATGTTAAAAAAATAAAAGATAACAAATTACTTGAGGTTAAAGATATTATATTTACCTTAAAAATTATCGACAAGTGTCCTCAAGTATATCTACTTAAACTACATTAAAAATATATTGAGAATATTTCAAAAAAATGTGTAAACGGAAATACTTTATGACTGACTACTAGTTTCCATTTATGACTACCACTTACCAACTAGGATTAAAAAAATATAAAGAATGTCAAAACTGGAGAGGGAAAATATATCAATTATGATAAATGAAATAAATAAGGGAAAATATGTAAATTATATATAAAAAAGAAAGAGATAAAGACAAATATGTCCTTTTGATTAAAAAAAAGAACTTGTTCCTTTAATCTTTACAAATTTTTTATCCTTCCTTCCATCTTCCTAGAAGACTTTAATATAATTGTTGAAGGATGAAAGTGGAAACTACCACCATTATTTTACAACTTAAATTTAAAATTATTTATTTTATTTATCTGTATGTAATAATTAAGGATGTCAGTGACACATCAACAAACCATCCACATGTCATCTATTTATTTTTTTTCATAGAGAGTGAAGTAGAGTTTCAAGAGAAGAATATGGAAGAAGATTGTTTAATTTTGAATTCTTTATTTTTTGTTTATACTATATTTCAGTACGTGAGTATTCTACCAAAAATTTGCCACAAGTAGTATTATGCCTTATTGCATTCTAAGCCATAAATATGTTCGAAAATAACATTAGATTTTTATTTGAAACAAGTAACAGTTTCACTTTTATAAGAGAATACCATGACTACATTCAAACAATTTGATGATTGAATAGAAATTATAAAAATACTTTGTCGATGTGATACTAGTCTAATGTACACCATCAATCATTAAAAATAAATACCATGTACACTTTGCAATTAATATTAAATATGTTAGTACTTTATTTATCCAATACCACATCTACACACCAAAAATACGGCCATTCATTACAGATATGTAAGATATACAACTTTAAATAGGAAAATCTTGAATGAATAAAAAGAGTAACCTATACCAACACTAAGTATATTTAATACCACCATTATAGACAAAAGTTACTACCACAAGTTTTAAATAAGTAACAACTATAGTAAAAAAAAATAGGAATGTCATCTTTGAGTACGCATCATGCCCTACCTAAATAAATACTATTCTATTACTATATTTATATAGAAAAAGATATTATCATTCATTACAGATAAGAAAGATATACATTTTTAAATGGGAATTAATTAACTGAGTGGAAAGAATAACATGTCTTAATACAAACTATACCATGTACTGATATTGACTAAATTGAAAGAATACTATAGCTCAATATAAATTATATCAGCACTTACTACATTCAATGCCACCAGTATAAACAAAATTTGTCACCATGCATTTTAAATAAGTAATGGTCAATGATTAAAATTTTTATGAGAAATTATAAAGTACATGAATTGGTACATAACCATACACAAAATTATGTTTGATACAATTTCATTTAACATGCTTTAATGCAAAGTTATGCAATCAATCGTGCTTTTGTTAAACTTCAACTGAAAATGTATAGTACACAAATTGATAAATAAATGTGCATGAAAATATGCCTATTAAGAGTTTTGTTTAAAATATTTAAATAAATGGTTATGTGGTCAATAATGTTCTAATTTAAATTTTGGTAGCCACTCATGCATTGGCTATATTATGATGTCATTAGTGGGCTGTGTTATGATGTCAAGCAGTTATGATAATGCATAGGACTTGTTATAATAGAAAGACCCTTTTTTACTTAGAAAGGTTAGAGGAGTTTATAATAACTACCTTTAAACTATGTTTATAGATGACAATGTAGGACAAAAGATTTGCACATGGGTGTTAGCTTTATTAAGCCATACAAAAAAACATAACATATATTTCCAACCCTCTATTGTCATTTTTGACTTTGAAATTTAAAGCAATAATCACAGTTCTTTTCTTATAAAAAGATATTATATAATTGTTTATCCCACACACACTAATGAGATAAATAATTATTAAGACCCTCTAAAACTATTTTTAATATTGCTTTAATTTTATGTATAGTCACTATGTACAATGCATAAAAATTGACAAAAACCGTTCTTTATGTGCTTCCTTTAAATATTTTCCACCTATTTTATATAAAAATTCATAATTTTAGTACTGTATACTACAAAAGCAAGCAAAGAAATATTAACATAACAAAGAAGGGAACTTTTGATGTGTAAATTCTTAATCAAAACTATGATTATAAAAAATATATATACTTGTCAAAGTTCCATTCAATGTTCCTTAATTTTTTTGTCAATCTTTAGTTTGTAATCTGAAGATTAAGATTATGATATATGAATGTACAAAAAATTTTATTGAGACACATTATTCTTTATACTCAGTGATGGTATTATGATATTAAAGTTTTTATGGATATATGATATTTTTTGTACTCGATGATGGTATTTTGATATTAAAGTGAAGGTGTAACTTATCAATTATGGATGGTGGTATTTTTTGAACATAGGCACGGTTTGGATATGTAGTTGGTGATGGTATTTTGACATTAGTGACTCGTTTGTTATGAATGCTAATATTTTATATAGATAAGACTCTATTAAATGTGTACTATCCTAGTATAGTTTTTATTAGGGATAATATTTTTTGTAATCAGTGATGATGTTTGATAGTAAAGTGAAAGTGTGATTACCTGTTATGAATGGTGATTTTTGTATACTTAAGCATGATATTAAATGTGTAGTATTGGTATAATTTTTATTAAAACATGATATTTTTATCCTCGTTGATGATATTATAATATTAGAGTGAAGGTATGACTTATCTATTATAGATGGTGGTATTTGTTGTTCATAGGCATGATATTAGATGTATGAAGTCTTGTTATATTGTGTATTAAGGCATTATGTTCTTGGTACTCAAACATGGATTCTCATATTAAAGTGAATGTGTTATTTATAATGAGTGTTAATATTTTTTTTATACACAAGAGTTTTATTGAATCGAGGAAGGATATACATGGTATTTTTTGTACTCACTAATGGTAGTTTGATTTTAAAGGGAAGTTGTGACTTATATGTTATGTATTATGGTATTTTTTGTACATAAGCGTGTTATTAGAGATGTATGGAGTCGTGTTATAGTTTTTATCATCGTATTATATTCTTTGTACTCAATGATGATATTCTAATATTAAAGTGAAGGTTTGACTCATCCATTATAGGTAATTGTACTTTTTTTGTATACATATTACATTATACATATACCATCCTGGTATTTATTTTAATTAAGACATTGTATTCTTTATACTAGGTGAAGGTATTATGATATTAAAGTATAGATGTGAATTATTTGTAATGAATGGTGATATTTTTTATAAATAGGCATGGTATTGGATGTATAGAGTCTTAGTATAATTTTTATTAAGACATGATATTTTTGTAATCAATGATGATATTCTCTTAAAAGTAAAGGTGTGACTTATTTATTATAGGTGGTGCTATTTTAAGTTTATAGGCTCATTATTTGATGCATAAAATCCTAGTATAATTTTTAATAAGGCATGATATTCTTTGTATTCGGTGATAGTATTTTCATATAAAAGTGAATGTGTGACTTAACTTTTATAGATGGTAGAATTTGAGATTAACAGGTGCGGTATTTGATGTATAAAGTTATTGTATAACTTTTATTAAGGCATTATATTTTTATACTTGGTAATGGTATTATGATATTAAAGTAAATGTATAACTTATCTGTTATAAGTGGTGGTATTTTATATTCATAAGCATGGTATTGGATGTATAGAGTCCTGATATAATTTTATTGAGGCATAGTGCTTTTATTCTTGATGATAGTATTATCATACTAAAGTGAAGGTATGACTTATCTGTTAAAGATCCTATTATTTTTTTGTACATACATATTGTATTGTTTTATTTTGTAATATATTTGGTGTTTTTATCTACATAATTTTATAGCTTGTTATTGAAGCTTTCCAAGATTCATATTTAGCTCATTCATCAATGTCCAAGTTCTCAAATATTATCTTGATGTTAAAGGTAATGCAAGTTATTACTTCATCTTTGTCATCCCTTAATATCAACTTAAGCATGGAACATCCTTGATTAGTAAAGATGATTATTACTTCATCTTTGTCATCCCTTAATATTTAGGAAAGAGTAAAAACAAATAAAAAAGAAAAAGATTAGTAACAATGAAAATGAAAATATAATAGAAATAACTAAAAAACATTGTTAGTCTTAAAATCGTTAGATTTGTGCTTTTTTAAAATTATTGTGGTTAACCACTTTTTGGAAACAAGAAATAGTATAAATGTCAATATAAATATGTTTTGTAAATTATTTTTAATATCGGGAAAATTTTTTTAAAAAGAAATAAACACACTCTTAATTCTCCTTTTGTAGTTGATAATAGAAGAAAAAAATGAAATATTATGAATGAGAAAAAAAGTTCACATAAAAGATTAGTCAACATTATGATATTTCTATTTTCTCTTTATATAATTAGAAATTACTAATTTACCTTTTTAAATGGATTGCTACTTGCCACTCTCACGTATAAGATACAAGTTCTTTAACTACTTTTGTGGTAGCCTTTAGGAACTGGAGAAATGCCCTACCTTTGAGTGCAGTTTATACAAATGCTTCCTCTAGATTCCTATATTTTTTTATTTGGTTTTAAAAGGATGATCCCAAAAGTAAATAGATATCAGCTTTTTGAGAGGTACAATGGTAGTGATTGGGAATATAAGCATCATTCTCAATATTGGCGTAAAAGATATTAAAAGACAAGTTCAAAAGTTGATAAGACAGAGATGAGATGAGGTCTTTTGAACCAATGATCACTGCAAATCATGAGACATGATATTAATATACTTCCCTTTTCAAAGCTTAACCTGATGAGAATGATGTTTATTGTAAAGCCCCCAAAAGGAAACAGAAGCAGCCTAGCATTAACTAATCAACCCAGTAGCCCATCCCCAGCCAACTAACCTAACCTATAAAATAATTAAATAGAGGGTTATAAATAGAAGTCAGCAGCTGGACAATTATACACCAACAAAAAATCAACTTTTTCTTTATTTTCCTCTCATTTTTCCAGCTAGTAAGTGTGTAAATGCACCATCTTTCTCCTGTATGTGAAACTTTTCTTATTTATTCCCTCTTTTTTATTGTTTTGTAGCAAATTGTGAGAAAATTATGGAGATTAACAACCCCAAAATTCCTTAGAAAGGCATAGACTTCATATAGGTAAAATTTCAACAACAATTATATGCTTTTTACAATGAGTTTTAGTCATCCTAAACTAGTTTACAATTGGAATCTATATTGTGAATGGTTGGGACAATAAATTGAAGTCATGGGAAAGATAAAATTAGAGAAAAGATGGCTAGAAAATGAGAAAAGAAGAGGAGGTAGGGGAAGAGGAGAGGGTGAAGACATGGTAATTTTGGAAAATTTAAGTTGTATCAAGGGGCAAAATAGGAAATGCAAAAAGTTAAGGGTAAAATTGGCTTTTAATTCCAAGAAGGTATTTTTGTATTGATAAAAATAAATGAGGGTAAAATAGAACTTTTAATAGTTAAGGGTATTTTAGTAATTATGATGGTTATGTTTATTAAGGATATTTTTATAATTAAGAATAAAGTAGAAAAGGGAAAAATGTTGGATTGTTAAGTGAAATTGAGTTGAATTTTTTTAGAATTAAATTCTTCTAATAAGAATTTGTAATGTCTAAGTATGAAGGTCGGATTAAGGAGTAAATTAGACTATCAATTACTTAAGCCCAAAATTCAGTTAAGGATAACCTTGGACTGTACTCTTATAATAATATTTTTGTTATTAATAAATTATTATATAGTGAATGATATTTTGAGCTAGTCATTAATTAAATTAATGATTGATAATTACATTATAGATTTCTAAATTATATGAATTGTATTCATTTTTATTTCACAAATAATGAACAAAGTATAAGGTGTTTCGCTTTTATATTTTCTTACGTATTATGAGGTGTGTCGCTTGTTAATTCGAAAAAATGTGTTAGTTAAATAAGGATTGGATGATAATATTTTGTGAATAAATTGTGTAATTAGTGAATCTATGGCTTGCTTAGTATATGCTACACTTGATGGCCATAGATTGACAAGTTGTTTAAATATGAGCAAGCGATAGCTAGGTATTTGTCCGTGGAGTAGGTACTGGGGCATCCTGAGTCTTGAGGATGTGCTATGTTAATGGCTAGGTGTCATAGTGGTACCAGGATATCTTGAGTTTTGGGGATATCTTGTGTTGATAGCTAGATACTATAGTGGTACTGAAATATCAACTTAAATTGAGAAATTGAGATACCCTGTGCTGATATTTGTAAATCTAATTAGATTTCCACTTGGCGAGAGATTATGATGAGTAGAGATGAGTTGACAGATCATTGAATGTAAACCTACTAGGTTAAGCAGAGTCTAGACAATTCAATTAATTATGAGATAAAACATAAATGACAATAATAAAATAATATTATTCTTAATCATTGCTTCGATAAAGTTTTGAATGTTTATTAATTGTTTAGATAGGCTAAGTAATGTTGTGTATTTTAGTATTATATGTATGTTTTAATCACTTAACTAATTTCTATATTTATATATTGAGTTATTTGCTTTAAAGGGTACGATCAATTACCCTTACAAAGTAGGTAACTCAACATTTGCCACCATTTTTTAGGAGATAGAGAGATTGTCGATAACCCCAGTGCACGTGATTGAAAGAGTGAAGATTAGGTAAGGCCAAAAAATTAAATGAGTAAAGTTGTTTTATTGTATATGTTTTTAAATATGACATTTCGGATAATTGTGTTTTATAGAATACTTTTCTGATTGACGAACATCTTTTTTTGGAACTAATAAGGATTTTGATAATTAATGTTATGCTTTGAGAATAATTTGGATAATTATGGATTAAGAGTGTGTGGAGCGTCATACTTATTACTAACAGCAGATCTGAATGATGTCAATATTGCAAACTCCTTAAATTCAGAACAACCATCTCAAAATCTGAAGCTTGGCAACCCAGTGGCCATTAACTTAAGATGGCCATCTCCTTCACTACTTTGTAACTTTTCAACCCAAGCAAAAGGTCAAAACCTATTCTAGAAGCTATAATATTGAATGATGCACTTCAGACACCAAGTATAGAAACTTTTTGCAAAAAGTTTTACTTACCTCAACTGACCAATGAACTTGATAATTAGAGTTTAAAGATCTAGTGACATAACTCCTCTCAATTACAATGTAATTCAAAACAAATCATTTAATGGCCCCTAATTCACTAAAGCCATATACAAGCTTGTCAATTTGGCAATAAGGTACTAAGATTAGAACTCTTTGTAGCTGAATTGGGTGGATTGTACAACACCAACTAGCCTTACCACTAATTAAGGCTTTGAAATATATTTATTTTAGTAATATGATAACTTATAGTTTTAACTGATTTATGTTACCTTAGCAAACCCAATTATCTGGAGAGATTATTTTGTATACAAGTATAAACCATGTTCATTTCTTGATATAAAAGTTGGTAGTGATACATATATTGGTTTATGCTCTATAGTTAATAGGTTGGTTGTAATTTATTACTTAAAGGTATTTTCATATATACGATAAAGTCCATGAGATAAATATACATTGCTAATGAAATGATGATGATATTAAAATTATGATATTCATATTCCATTCATGTATTATCCTTAAATTGTTCCTAATCATTGTTTTATTAAGATTGGACATTAATAGAACATTAAAAGACTAGAACACGTTATATTTTTCCTTATTTAGGAAATAGCTGATTTCATAAACTTAAGTATGGAAATATTTAAACAAACGTGTGGGTACTTGTTAGAGAACAAGTTCACTGAACTAACCCCATATAAGAAATCCATTTGGAACATTACTTGTATGTCTATGGAAATTCTCATTGTGATGATTGTATGAGTGATCCTTTGACTTGAGATATCCAAAGTTATCTTGTATAGGGATTACTATATTTTGATACTACTTATGACCTATTTTTGTCAATGATAGTTTAGTCGGTAGTCATTAGATGTAGAATAAACTATATATCAGTAATTGAGTGATTAATATAGGATTCATCACCTTAAAATAATTAGAGAGAATATTCCATTGTTCTTAATTAATATTGATTCGAAAAATTCCTGGTCAAGGTGGAACGACACTTTGTAAATATTTTACAAATGTAATTAATTGAATCAACAACTAATGGTGGAGAACTAACATGATTGGACTCAAATAGTAACCAATAAATCCATGCTATATATCTAATTGGAAAATTATATAATGAAAAGATTGAATTATACACCAAAAAGTTAGTCAAAATCACATTAATATTCTTAAATATTTGAGTTGTCATGATGTATTGCTAGATGCAAATCTTGATAAATGGATATAAATTATTTAAATAGAGAATTAAAGATAAATTAAAGGAGTTTAATTTATCTAATCTTACATATGATTTAAGGTTATAATTTATATCCATTGCTAATATATTTGAGAACATCATAGGTCACACACAAAGAACAGGTTAAAGAGAGAAAAGCGTTTTAATCAAGTTGGACTTGATTGTAAAGTCTCAGATACTTTATGATTAAATATTAGAGATTTAATAAATAAGTATCAATATGAGATATTGGAACTTATTTAGGCATAATTTCTATTTAATTATAATTATTTGTACTTCTAATTAAAGTTTAAATGAAATTAGAATTTAATTTCAATTAAATCACTATAATATCCAAAATCTATTATAAATAACTTAAGCTTTAAGGGAGCTAGCACTCCTTTCCTAACCCTCTCTGTAATAGTTATAGAGTTCTCTCAATTTGTTCTATAGATTCTGGTTTGGGCCGGGACCCTCACCGGCCAGGTATTGTCCCCTTTTGGTCGCCAGGTCCTTTAGTGAACCCTATCCCCTCTTGGGGGCATGCGGGAGTCGAACCTGTGACCTCAGGGTTT
>JAOSBK010032892.1:0-10385 GCA_027568895.1 Erythroxylum shatona | reverse complement strand
ATCCCATAAAATATAAAACAATTTTTGGCGCACTCAGAATAATTTTCCAAATACCATTTTTCCAGAAGTTTCACAAAAGCACTCAAGTTAAAACCTAAGCCGGGAAATGTCATGAATGCATGTACAGTAATTTCATGTGCATAAATGCTACTGTGTAGCAATCCTATTATGCATGAGCAGTCCTTTGCAATCCCAATCTATCCCATCCTATGCCAATTTTACCATTTTACCCTTCCAGTAGGGGGTGGGATGTTACAGAGTTGAACACATTTTAGAGAGAGAAAGAAATAAAAACTTACCAAATCCTTGAATTCTTGGTTGTGTGGTGTGAAATAAGTGTAAAAGAGGTGATTAATGATGGAAAAGATGCAGAAAATATCAAGGTTTGGGACAAAAATGAAAGATTTTCAAAGTTAGGTTAGTGAGAGACTAGGTTGTAGAGAAAGAAAGTGTGAGAAGGTGAAGAAAGAAGAATAAAAGAGGGTTTTTTAAAACGTTTCTATCAAAGGATCCCACGATTGTGGGAATCCCTGTGATTTCTACAACCACAGGTTAAGAGAGCCTTCTCACACTTATGGAAAATGGATCAATTTCCATGATCATGGATTAAGGCTCCAAAATGTTTATGGAAACCCTTCCTATGTTCATGGGAATCAACCCAATTTCCACAAACATGGATTATCCAATTTTTCGAACTTCTTTTAAGTTTAACAGGCATTTCTAACATTTAATCAACCTACCAACACATTAAAATCAACTAACCAACAAGAAATTTGAAAAGAAAAACAAGTCAAAACTCAAACAAAATTTAAACCAAGCATAGTCAAAACCAAACAAATCAAATACACAAGTAAGAAAAAGCAAAAGAAAGGTAAACATGCTAAGTTAAGGTTATTAGCTGGACCATTTCACATGAAGTCATGAAGGAGTAAAGGAAAGGAAAGAGATGATTTCCTTTTCTTGTGAGTATGTCCCTCTATAGTATGGCTTTCATTTATGCCCATTGACCTTGAATGCTTCACCTTTGTCATTTTCCAACTCCAAAGCTTCTTAGGGAAACACTTGACTAACCTTGAAGGGTCCAGTCTTTCTTGACTTGAGCTTGCCAAGAAATAATCGAAGTTGTGAACTGAACAAGAGCACCAAGTCCTCACTCTTGAACTCCTTTTTCTTAACGTGAGCATCATGCCACTTCTTTGTCCTTTCCTTGTACAACTTAGCATTTTTGTAAGGCCCCAAATTGTACCCTAGTTGGAATGCTACATGTTTATAAAAGTACATGTATGAAAGGTGTTAAAAGTTGTGAGATGATTAAGAATTGGTTATGATTTAAATTTTGGTTTAATGGATCCTATTTAGTAAATTGGAAGTAATTGATTCCAATAGAAAATTGATGAATTAAAATGTACATTAGGATAAGGAAAATGTCAAGTGGCAAGATAAGTTAGTACATGAAAATTGGATGACTAAGCCTATACATTTAGTGACATTTGCATGAGTAAATAAGGGACAATTGGTAGTATAATTGAATGACATTTGGATGTATTGATTAAGTGAAAAATGGCCTAATATATGAGTGTCATTTGGTAGCTTAAAGAGTGGACAAATGTGATACATGCATTGGTGACATATGCTCCTCCAAGATTAGGACACTTAGCAACTTAAGTGTTAAACTTGCAAGAAGTTTCTGTAGCCTTCATTGAAGCATCTCCATCGAAACTCTCTCATTTCCTCTCAACTTCTAGATTTTTTGGGATCATTTTCTCTTGAAATCCTTATAAGTTACTACGTTAAAAAAGCTAATTTATACTACCTTTTATGTTATTATCATTTTACTGTTAAGATGATCTTACATCTACCTAAACTTTAGGAGTGTTTTGGTTACATGAAGGGCTGTTTCATTAGTTTGTTGAAGAAGGAATTGGAAGCTAACTATGTAAAGGAATTCTAAACTTGATAGCATGTATTAATACAAGTTTTATGATAATTGAATTGGCATGAAATATGTGTTAAGATGATGATAAATGAATGTTGGAAAAATGATCCTTATATGATAACTTCTGGTTTAGTTTTGATGTGTGTAAGTTATTGATTTGTAAGTTATTTAATTAATGATTTTTGAATTAGTTTGGAAATGAATTTGACGAGGTATTGGAGTATGAATAAGGTAGAATTGAAGTAAAATTAATGGTCTTTGGTGAAGGTGTATCAAATGGAAGTCCAGAGTCTTAAGTTTCTTTTGTTTTAGATACCAAACATGGGTATCTTTTGTTTTGGTCCCATTACCTACTTCTATAAAAAGGATTAATAGTCTAACTTATTTTATATTCTAATATATGTTTAGTTTTGATAAAAACAAGTTCTGTTATGATAAGAGATAAGCTCTAATTTGATACAAAACAAGTTCTGTTTTGATATAAGTCATATTTTGATCTAAAAGGAATATATCCTATTCTGATATTTAATTATGATACTTGTACATTATGTTCTAATATTTATGAGTTTTTTATGCAAGAATGTTTGTATTGATTGATGAATCATATTTGGTTCTGAGACATAATGTTTGGATTACTCTAAATTATGAATAATTAAAGATTGTAATGATATGATTTGAATCTATATATATGAATGTTAGACAATTGTTAGAACCTTCGTGTAGATTCTGATAACAAGGTTTGAGACTGAGACTAAGACAATTGCATAGGCTAAGAAGAATATGTTTTGCTATAGAAGTTGTTTTGTTTGAGTTTTTGAGTTGTATCTGACAATATGAGACAGTTTGCATTTTGTTTAATGATTTGTAATAACCTTATTGCATATGTATTTTGATAAGTTCATTATAAATGATGAATATTATGATTTGTTTACAACAACATTTAATGATATGTAATGTATGTTTGTTTAAGTTTTTGGAAATGTATATAAGGAATGTTTGGTATGTTTTGGATTGTTTTAGTTATGTTTTATGTGACACTTGCATATCCTCATAGGGGTTATGTGAGTGCTACATTGTTTGGTATTAGAGTATGGTTTAGGCGATTCTAGTTTAACTAGCAATTAAATATTGCTTGTACTTAGATAAAAGAGTTGTGTTTAGTCTAATGCAGTTTGTCCCATGTTTTGGTTTTAGATTTGAATATAGAAAGATCTGATAAGGCTATTAATGAGGTTGCTGAGCATAATAATCCTACACAATCTCATCTATCAATATTTGTACCCTCTAGGGTAAATCAAGATGAATGATGATTTGTCAGAGTGTGGGAAAATGAAAATTTGTTGATATCCTGATATAGGAGATACTACATGGATTGATATGTTGGACATAAAGCCAGTGTATTTGTATTCATGGTTACATTAAAGAATATAAGATGAGTATTATGTTGTGGTTGTATATATTTAAATTGATGTGAAAATAAATATATTTTTGTGAATTTGAGTGTGAAAAGAATAGAGATGTTAGTAAAAGTGATGGGATTTAAAGTGTAGAAGCAAAGTTGAAAGAAAAGAAAAATTTCTATTACTTTGAGAGGTTGAACTTGGAACTGGATTGGTTTCTTAGGTATCATGTTGAAAGTTTGTGATTCGGTATAAGGTTATAACATTTAGTTTGATATTAGAATTTCATGATGGTTATGCATCTTGTATTTTTGAGTTGATTGAGAACATATGTAAGTAAGATGAAGAAAATAATAGTGATATATGTAGAAGTTCTCAAGATTAAGTTGATCAATTATTTTGATTGAGCATATGATAATGTGATTACTTTGGCGAATGATGTTACGATGTCCATAATTGTTATATACTTGGATATGATAGTAATTGAGGTCAAGGTATCGTTAGCTTAAGATATTAATTAATGACCTTTCGAAAACAAATCTATAGATGCAATGATCTTGATGGTATATAGAATATTCTGATTATGCGAGATATGATAGTAAATGATTTTAGTGAAATATTACGAATAGTTGAAGAGCAACGATGAACATAGTTGACTGATAAGGATTTCGTAAACAGTACAGATAATTGAGAAAAGAAATCTTTTTATGAGAACTTTCACTAAATTGTATCATATAGATCAAATGTTCCATTTTTAGGAACAAATGAGTATTGAACAAATCAGATGTGAATATTAGAGTTGTACTATAGAGAGTGTTCGTACTTTGTTTGTTGTAAAGTATCAAAACTATGTTATTGGGTTCTTGTCTATGAGATCACATTATTGCCATTATTAAAAGGACTTAGATCGATGCCAAAATGTTTTAGGAGGTACAAGTTAGATTTATGTATGTGTACAATAATTATTAGACTAGTATGATAACTTATCAATTAGCTCTTCTTGAAGAATTTGTTGAGTTGCATAATGTGTTTCATGATTCTATGTTAAGAAGATATCGATTTGATGATATGCATAAGATTAGTGTGCAAAAAAAAATCAAGTACAACTAGAATCAACTATGAGGGTTTAATATCCTCAACTACTCTTATTAGGTATGAAATTTAAGGACAAATTTCTATTATGGGGGAGAGAATTATAAGGCCCTAAATTGTACCCTAGTTGGAATGCTATAAGTTTATGAAAGTACATGTATGAAAAGTGTTAAAAATTGTGAGATGATTGAGAATTGCATATGGCTAGAATTTTGGTTTAATGGATTGTAATTAGTCAATTGGAATTAATTGATACCATTAGAAAATTGATGTATTAAAATGTACATTTGAACAAAGAAAATGTCAAGGGGCAAGACATATTGGTACAAGAAAATTAGATGACTAAGCCTATACATTTAGTGACATTTGGCATAAGTAAATAAGGGACGAATAGCAGTATAATTGAATGAAATTTAGCAGCATTGATTAAGTGACAAATGGACCAATACATGGGTGACATTTGGTAGCTTAAAGGGAGGAAAAATGTGATACATGCATTGGTGACATTTGCTCCTCTAAGATTAGGACACCTAACAACTTAGGTGTTAAACTTGCAAGAAGTTTCTGTAGCTTTCATTTAAGCATCTCCACCTAAGCTCTCTCGTTTCCTCTCAAATTTAGGAGTTTTTGAGATCATTTTCTCATGGAATCCTTGTAAGTTACTGCATCAAGAAAGCTACTTTATACTACCTTTTATTCTTTATCATTTTAGTGTTAAGATCATCCTACATCTACCTAAATTTCAGAAGTGTTTTGGTTACATGAAGGGCTAGTTTGTTTAGTTCTTTAAAGAAGGAATTGAAAGGTAACTAGGTAAGTGAATTCTAAACTTGATAGCATGTATTAATACAAGTTTTATGGTAATGGAATTGGTATGAAATATTTGTTAAGATGATGATAAATGAATGTTGATAACTTCTGGTTTGGTTTTGACGTTAAAAAGATATTGATTTGTAAGTTACTAAATGAATGATTTTTTAATTGTCTTGGAAAGGAATTTGATGAGGTATTTAAGCATGAATAAGGTAGAATTGATGTGAAATTGATGGTTTTTGGTGAAGGTGTCTCGAATGAAAGGCAAGTCAAGTTTTGGAAACAAATTGGAGACTGTGGGTGGACCAATCTCCAATTTATACGGCTTATATAACCTACGATCATGGGAAGTACTTAGGAAGGAGAAAAGATTGGTTTTGGGCAATTGTTGGACCATACAAGGTTAAGGTACTCTATAATGGTTTTATTGGAGTTAATTAAGGTATGAAATGAACCTAGTTTAATATGGAATGAGTTCATTAAAGGTTATATAAGATTTGGATTTCTAATTGAAGTAATAACTTAAAAAAGGTGTAATTAGATAACAAAGTATCTAATTTTGGAACTTATAAGTTGTTAAAGGAATGAGGTGTACTTATGAACACAAATGTGTTTTAAATGATAAAAGTGATGTGTTAGTTATGTATGTTTGAGAATTTGGAACTTAGGTAAGTACATGTCAAATGTAATTGCTTAATATATTCATTGGTGCATTATTACAAATTCTTATGCTTATAAGGCATGGTAAGTTTTTTCAAGTGAGAATGAATGGTCCAATTTAAGCATAAAAAAATGAAATCATACTTATGTATTATTTCATTGTTATATGATTATGATACTGTGATAATTCTGGACCATTAATTGTCCAAGAAGTTTGATAATTGGGATTTTATCGGAACTTTTTTTTAATTGTGTGAATAAACAAAATGTGTGATGACTTGGTACATTTATTGATGCTTTAATGCATACATTTGTATTTATAAGGCATATTAAGTTTGACCAAATGAATAAGTTCATATGTTATACACTATATCATTTACATGAAATTATGAAATCTAAAATGGTTTGTTTTAAAAGTGTTAAGTCCTAGTCGTGGGTAAATATACCTACCTAGAAAGGTCTATAGCAGGTCCTATGACCAGACTCTAAGGTATCTTCTGTAACCATACACTAAGGTATCTTTTATGTTAGACACTTCGGTGTCTTCTGATTTTAGAAACTTATATGTCTTTTGTTTCAGAGAATTAAGTCTCTTCTGTTTTAGATACCAAATATGGGTATCTTCTATTCTAATCCTGTTACCCATTTCTTTAAAAAAGATTAGTATTCTAACTTATTTTGTATTCTAATACATGTTTAGTTTTGATAAAAACAAGTTTTGTTCTCATCAGAGATAAGTTCTAATTTGATACGAAACAAGTTCTTTTATGATTTAAGTCATATTTTGATATGAAAGGATTATATTCTATTCTGATATGTAATTTTTGATACTTGTACATTATGTTATAATAATTATGAGTTTTGTTTTGATGCAAGAATGTTTTGTATTGATTGATGAATCATATTTAGTTCTGAGTTTGGATTACTCTGAATTATGAACAATTAAAGATTGTTGTGATATGATTTGAATATGTATATATGAATGTTGGATGACTGCTGGAAACAGTCACCAGTATGCATTATGTTTGGTTATTCCCCACCAAGTTATAAGCTTAGCAAGGTGGTTTTACCTCTGTGTAGGTTCTAATAAAAAGGTTTGAGACTAGGACAAAGACAACCGCAGAGGCCAAGAAGAATATGTTCTATTTTGGAAGTTGTTTTGTTTAAGTTTTTGAGTTGTATATGACAATATGAGACATTTTTATTTTGTTTAATGGTTTGTAATAACCTTATTACTTATGTATATTGATAAGTTAATTATAAATGATGAATATTATGATTTGTTTACCACAACATTTAATGATATGTAATGTATGTTTGATTGAGTTTCTAAAAATATATGTAAGGAATGATTGGCATGTTTTGAATTGTTTCAGTTTTGTTTTGTTTGACATTTGCATATCCTCTTAGGGGTTGTTCGATCAAAAACAAAAGCATACTATATTTGGTTACACGATAGATTTCAAAAACATTTTCTTAAATCAAAACACAGTGGAAGCATAATAAGCAAATCAGCATGTTTAATCCATACATGATATAGTATTAGAAAAATAAAGAACATAAAAGATGATAAAAAATTTTACCGTCTCCTTAGCTACAGCTTTGACTCCTCATTATGGCATCCTCTCCTTGTTATTGTATCCTCTCCTTGCTATTGTATCCTTAACCAATAACTTAGTTAGCAAGATCTTTTGGTAGGAAAGGAGAAGAAATATCGAAGAGATTTTCCTTAGTTGAAAGAAGTCGAAAATGAGACTCTTCTCATTACTAATTTCGGCAAAGGAAGAAGGAGTGGCAACTTTTTCACCATTTCATTCTCTTAATCAAAATGAAAGAGATAGCCATATATGAAAACATTCACACTTGTTTAATATGGCTAATGAAAAGACAAAAAAAATGATACTCTCATTTTCAGTTGGAAGATGAAAGAAGGGAAAGAGAACAACAAGTGCACTTATTCCTTCTTTAATTAAAAGAATGCTAAAGGTTGATAATTTTTTCTACATGCCAAAATTAAATGACAATCATTAAACCCTTTAACGATAAGATCATTAAACCATTTAACAAGGACACCATCAAACCATTTAATGATGATGAAGCATGATAAAAACCCATCTAAAATTTAGCAATTTAATGCTAAATGTGCAGCTAGCTATAAAACTGAAAACTACATCATTGTAGTTTCAGTTTTTGCCCTCGCTTTTTCTCTTTACAAATAATTTTTTAATTTATTTAATCTAATTTATTAAATCAAACCAAACTCTAGCCCAATACTAAATGTTTACTTTGGGCTTCTAATTAACACTTAATTAGAGTAAGCCCATCTTTTAATCATAGGCTTAAAACATAATTTAATTAACTCTTAATTTAATTATTTTGGTATTATTATTCCGAATCTAATTCATTCCTTTCTTCATGCTTATTTTTGGTAACCTCTATTTATATTTCATACTTTGCTTGATAATCTTTCCAAGAAGCCAAGTGGGGAATCTAATTGGACTTATATAATTCAAGCTCCAATAATCCTATAATTAATTTAATCTCATTAGAATTAATTCCAACTTATTAACCAAATTTCATTCTACTAAAGACAATTAGCTGAACTCTTGAATTTCTAAATATTATAAGAATACATGTTGATGTCCAATTACAAACTCTATTATGAACCTTATCATAGTTGTCTGCATAATAAAGGATAAAATTACCATTTTTCGCTTATGTTGATTTTTCTTTCTAGATCTCCCGTTTAACTCTATTGTGATTAACACATAAGATCTTGTGATTAACACATAAGATCTCATCTTGGTATTAAGACTTGATAGGTAACTAGTCCATTAAACTACTGGCGCTAGTTTAATTACCAATCTCCGTAAAACATCTAGAAGGGATGATGTCACTATAAACTCTTTATTTGGGTGAATGTTCCCAGATACATATTTCAATTAATAATTCCAACATGCAGACACTGGATTGATACTCTGTAAAATTCCATTCCGATCATATCAAGAGTTATAATGAAACACATATGACTTCACCACTCATCAAGATTATGGTCCATAATAAACGAACGTTAAAGTGTATGTTTTAAGGTTAAAGAAACAACCTACTTTAATCTTTAAAAAACATACCTAATTTTAGATTCATTTAATAGTGCCATTATTGATAGTCAACTACTATCATGATATGAAACTCATCATTCCCTTGAAGAAAACTCCTTTACTTATATGGAGATAAATTGCAACACTATCGTCTAAACCATAATTAAACAACCAACTTGATTATTCAACAGTGAATCAATTAATTTAGAATCCAATAATATACCTGTTTCCTATACATCTTTATACATATTACTTACAAAATAATCTTGGTACCTTATGACTAGTTATATAATGCTCACACAAATAGAATCAAAACTCTTTTGTTTTATTAATAATAAATAATTTCATTACAAAAGTAATTGGAAGAAAATTAAGTTATCCGTAAACACACTTGCTTTCTAGGGCACTATATTTACATAACTCCAACAATCTCATACTTGCTCTAAAGCAAGTTTGGCATATCCCTCATTCCCATCCCTTCTAGGTGACCCTCAAAACTGTTTTAAGATATCATCTTCGTAAATGGATCAACAAGGTTTTGCTATGTTGGAATCTTTACCACATTCATCTCACCACGTTGTATTATCTCCCTTGTGAGATGATGCTTTCTCTCAATGTGTTTGGCAACTTTATAATTCTGAGGTTGTTTAGAATTAGCCACTGCACCACTATTATCATAATAAAGTGTAATGGCCTTTTCTGCCTCAGGAACTGTTGGACCCCGTTTCTGGAGCCCAACATCAGACACGGAAGCGTGAGGCTTGGGCTTGGTGGGAAGACTTAGAAGTTGAAAAATTTAGAAGAAAGATCCCTCGGAAGCAAAGGCGGGCGTCGCCGCAGCGTGCGTTGTCTCACCGCGGCGAAACCTTTCGGGGATCTACGCCGCGACGAGCGAATGAACCTTCTCCGCGGCGAGAGAAAGAACTCTCGCCGCGGTGAACCCATAAAATTAACTTCGCCGCGGTGAGCAGATGGTCTCGTCGCGGCGAATGCCTATTCCCACATAATCCATAACTTAAAATTTTCAACCATTTTCATGAAAACAACACAACCCAAAATAGACTCAAAAAGCAAACTTAAACAGACACTCAAGCAATCTTCTAAAATCTTATTCTCATGGTAAAATTATTCAATGCAAAAGTTTGAAGCTAAAACAATATCAACCATAACTCATTGATAACCAAAAGGAGATTTTTACAAAGCTTTAATGGCATATCAAGCCATAATACTTCAGTTGAGTTCAAGAACCAAAAATACAAAATACACTTGAACTAATATATTTTGAAATGCGGCTAAAGCCTTAAATTCACAAAATCTAACTTGAAAATACAAAAATATGACAATTCGGAGTGATGCCGTAACTCTTGACCTACTCGATCTCTTGCT
>JAOSBK010032891.1:0-10386 GCA_027568895.1 Erythroxylum shatona | reverse complement strand
GTGTACCAATCCTATTATGCTTGAACAGTACCAATTAATCCCTACCAATCCCATCCTATGCCAAATTTCCTATTTTATCCTTCCAGTAGGGGGTGGGATGTTACACTATCGGCACACTGGTTTCCTTCGCGATAAATATGTTGAAGTTGTACCTCCCATGCTCTGTGAATGAGCCCACGAATACCTGCCACCAAAGAATGATGGTCAATCATAATAGGATTTGAAGAAGAAAGAATGTTTATAACCTCCAGTGAGTCTGTTTTGACGACCACTCGGCGATATCCGAGATCCCATGCCAGCGTTAGCCCTGAGTGAACCCCCTATAATTCAGCTGTCAAAAGGCGAACTTGCGCTAAAATTTTGTAGAAACCCACCACACCATCGACCCTGCAATCTCGTAGCAAACCTCCCGCTGTAGCACTAGTGGATCCGTGTTTCACTGCCCCGTCAGTGTTTAGTTTAATCCAGCCATCTATTGGTTTGTTCCAACGCATTAAGTTACCAATTGGCAAACCCTAGTTCTGAAACATAAGATTTCTATCGCCCTGGCTCGTATTACCTAATCAACGTAATTCAGCACTATTTGAGTGCCATCTGTTGGCCAGGCAAAGTCGATCTCAAACATGCTTTTGTTTCTCCAATGCCATATGAACTAGTATGCGACTCCAAAATTGTGGCCCACTCTGTCTGCTGCCACGGAGTCTGATTCCGAAGGTTGGTAAGCATGTAAGTCCCCGCTTCGTGTTGAAAAAGCCCTGTATTCACCACCTCGGGGGAAAATTTGCACCAGAAGAATTTTACCCTTTGACAATCTCGTATTGCATGTAAGATTGTCTCTTCCTGTCCATAGTAATAACAGGTGCTATCCTCCGAAATATGTCTCGCCACTCGTTGTTGATTAATCAGAAGTTTTTTCTTTGCCGGAAGCCAAAGGAAAGACCTGATGCGTTGAGTTCCTGCCCATTTCCAGATTAATTCCCATAGCCTGCATGAGACATCCGATGTGCTATTCTCCATTAAATCATACGCAGACGCCACTGTGAAACCCTGATGGGATGTATGACCCCACATCAACTTGTCCTCCACCCTGCTGTGAAGTCGTATTGATGCAATTATCATACAGACTGTGAAAGGTAGATACTGTTGGAAAAAATTCCAATTCCAGTGCCCGAACTCATTAGCATTAAGAGCACTTTTAGGAATGGGAGTGGTCGCCACTGAGATTAGAGGACCCCAGTCCTCCACCCAATTATCTAACCAAAATCGAATACGTCTTCTATGTCCCATTGTCCATTTCACTCATTGGTGCACAAATTGCCAAGTTGCCGCTATCCCCTCCAAATTACTGAAGCTTCATTTCTATCTAATGTTTGGGGAAGATGATGTGTATCAACATGATATTTGGCCCGCAGGGTCTGGACCCATAGGGCCGTGGGGTTGGTAATTAACTCCCATCCCAACTTAGTCAGTTGAGCTTTGTCGAGAATGTATTGAAAAGTATTTCACATTGTACGCTCATGAATCAATGGCACACCTAAATATTTGCCCAAATTGTTCATACAGGGAACTTGAAGGACTTGACTAATGCGATGTGCTATATCTCGGGAAATGTTCTTGGAAAAAATATCCTAGTTTTGGCATAATTACATGCTAGCCAGAAGCTTTACAAAAGGTTTCCAAGGTCCGCACAATCCCTGTCGTCTGTGACTCCATAACTTCTACAAAGAGCACAAGGTCATTTGCAAAAAAAAATGAGATAAGGGTGGCTCGGTGGAATTGAGTTTTATCAGTTTCCAACTCCCCTGTCCCACTTCCTTCATATTAAGGTGTCCTAGTCTTTCCATACATAACACAAATAGTTAAGTTGATAGCATATCGCCTTGCCTAAGGCCTTAGGATGGTGTAAAACGTTTCGAACAGTTACCTTGCCAGCTACCTACGTCGAGACCATCGTCACGCACTGCATAATAACCCAGATGAGATTATTCGGGAGTCCAATATCCGTTAAAGTGTGTTGGATAAAATCCCAACTAAGCCTATCATAGGCTTTTTCCAAATCCACCTTAATGGATAGATATCCGGTCTTCCCCTTCTTCTTTCGCATAGTATGGATGGCCTCCTAGGCAACTTGAGCTTCCTTAAGCTCAACTTATACTTTTATAAGCTTTTCTCGTTACTGGTCCATTATAAGTAATTAAACAAAAATTTGGATCATTACATTCTCTCCTCCTTATAAAAATTTTCGTCCTCAAATTTTAAATCTTACCTCATTGTTGAACTAGATGCAGGTATTAACTCTGCATATCCAGCTTTGTCTCCCACGTATAGTCATCCGCCGTATGATTACTCCATAGCACTTTCACCATTGGTATCTCTCTTGATCTCAGCTGACGGATATGATAATCTACTATGGCAACAAGTTGTTCTTCATATGTCAAATCGCCACCAATATCCACATTACATGGATAAGGGATATGAGAAGGATCCAAAATACACTTTCTAAACATTGACATATGAAATATAGGATGGACTCTAGTCAGGTTATGTAGTAACACTAACCTTTATGCCACTTCACCCACTCTAGATTCAATCTTAAAAGGACCAATATATCTTGGAGCTAGTTTACCTTTCTTACCAAACCTAGTTACTCCTTCCATTGGTGATATTTTCAAAAATATCATGTCACCTATTGAGAATCTAACATCTTTCCTCTTTGGATCCGTGTAACTCTTTTGTCTACTGAAAGTTGTTTTCAATCTTTGCTGAATGATAGGAATCCTTTCGGAAGTGACTTCTACTAACTTAGGTCTTGTCAATTGTCATTCACCAATTTCTCAACATAGAGGCGATCTGCATTTTCTTCCATACAAAACTTCATAAGGAGCCATTTAAATACTAACATTATAACTATTGTTATAAGCAAATTAAATCATGGAAAATGAAAATCCCAATGACAACCAAAACCAATAATGCACATCCTAAGCATATCCTGTAAAGTTTGAATAGTTCTCTTAAACTGACCATCTGTCTGAGGATGAAATGCAGTGCTAAAGTCCAATCTTACACCCAAAGCTTTTTGTAACTCTCGCCAGAAAGCTGATGTAAAGTTAGAATCCCTATTAGAAACTATAGATTGTGGTACCCCACGTAAACACACAATTTTATTCATATATAACCTGGCTAACTTATCAGTAGAATAAGTCTTCTTGATAGGTAAGAAGTATACAAACTTTGTTAATCTATCCACAATCACCTATCTAGCATTATATCTAGTATTAGTACCAAGAAATGCAGTCACAAAATCCATAGTAATCATATCCCATTTCCACTCAGGAATAGAGAGTTGTTGCAGTAATCCAAAAGTCCTTTGATGCTCAAACTTTAGTTACTGACATGTTAGGCACCTAAACACAAATTCTCTAATATCTCTTTTCATTCCACTCCACCAGTACATGCCTTTGAGATCATGATACATCTTGGTAAAGCCTGAGTGAACGCTATAAGCTGTAGAATGTACCATCATCAACATCTGGTATATATACTCCACTCATCCTCAGAATACCTTCACTATCCACAATAAAATCCTTAGCTTGATCCTCTTGAATCTCTTCAACTATCTTATATAATTAAGGGTCTTTGGACTAAGCAGCCTTGACTTTCTCTAAAAACATCAATCTAATCTTCAATTGTGTTATCAAGTATCCCAATCTTGATATCTTCCATTGTAATCCTTAGTCAACTAACTCATGTAACTTTTTAATTAAGGTTTTCCTTACAGAGTTGGTATAAGAAAGACTACCAGATGATTTTTTGCTTAGATCATCACTACTACATTAGCTTTACCTGGGTGATACAAAATGAAATAATCATAATCTTTCAAAAGCTCATCTTTGTTGCCTCAGGTTTAGATCCTTTGTTGAAAAATGTATTTCAAACTTTTATGATTAGTATAGATCTCACAAGTCACACCATATAGATAATGTCTTCGAATCTTAATTGCAATCACCACAGCTGCCATTTCCAAGTTCCGAGTAAGATAGTTATGTTTATGCTTCTTTAGTTGTCGGGAGGCATAAGCCACTACTCATCCGTGCTGCAGAAGCACATAAGCCAAACTAACCCTAGAAGCATCACAATACACTGTAAATCTATACAACCCTAAAGGTAAGATCAAAATTGGAGCTGATGTTAAGTTCTCCCTAAGCTGCTAGAAACTATCCTCGTACGCCTCTAACCAAACAAATCTAGCATTCTTCTGAGTTAACTTAGTCAAAGGTGTAGCTACTTAAGAGAAATCTTGGACAAATCTCTAATAATATCTCGCTAAACCTAAGAAACTTCGAGCCTCAGTAACAGTAGTAAGTCTTTGCCTTTCTGTGATAGATTCAATCTTCTTAAGATCTACTTTGATGCCATCTTTAGATATCACAAGTCCCAAGAAGACTACATGATCAACCAAATTCACACTTACAAAATTTAGCATACAACTGATGCTCCCACAACGTGCAAAACCATTCTTAGATGTACTGTATGTTCTTTTTCACTTTTAGAATATACCAAAATGTCGTCAATGAATAGAATGACAATCCTATCTAGAAAATATCTAAACACCCTATTCATCAAATCTATGAAGACTACAGGAGCATTAGTTAACCCAAATGAGATCACCAAAAATTCATAATGACCGTACCTAGAATAAAAAGCAGTTTTTGATATATCTTCTCCTCTGATCCTCAATTGATAATAACCAAACCTCAAATCAATCTTAGAGAAACATTTGTCCCATTGAAGTTGGTCAAACAAATCATTGATTCTTGGAAGTAGATAATTATTCTTTATCATCACTTTACTTAATTTCGTGTAATCAATACAAAGTTGGAAGCTACCATCCTTCTTCTTTACAAATAATATTGGTGCATCTTATGGAGAAGTACTAGGTCTAATAAATCCCCTATCTAATAATTCTTGTAATTGATTCTTAAGCTCCTTTAACTCTGCAGGAGCAGTCTGATAAGGTGGAATTGAGATAGACACTACATTAATGCAGAATTCAATCTCCCTCTCTAGTGGCAAACCTGGCAACTCTTAATGAAATATGTTAGGATATTCACATACAATTGGGATATCATCAACTGAACTTCTCTCTGTTAAAGCATCCCTCACTAAGGCCAAATACTTTTGACAAGCTCATCAAAGCATCTTTTTAACAGTAATGGTAGATATAAAGTTTTGAGGAACTTCTACTTTATCACCTCTAAACTAGAGTTCAACATCATCAAGAATCCTAAAAATCACCAACTTCTCTGGACAATCCAAGTTAGCAAAGTGTTGTGACAACCAATCCATACCCAAAATTACATCAAAATCCATCAAATCTAATAATACTAAATTAGCGACTAATTCTCTACCCTCAATCAACACCAGACAAGAAGGGAAAATAATATTTGTATTTAGGGATTCAGCCAAAGGGGTGGCTACTAATAAAGGAGTTACTAATCTAGTTGCTTACTAACCAATCCTTAACACAAACACAGGGGATATAAACGAATAAGTAGCGCCTGGGTCAAATAAAACTCTAGCATCATTATAACAAATGAATAAAGTACCTGCTACAACTGCATTAGAGGTCTGAGCATCTTGTAGGGTAAGGGTGAACACCCGTGCCTATCCTCCACCTGACTACTAAGAGGTCGAAGCCTACCTAAATTTCTAGTATTAGACCTACCCCTAGTTTGGAATCTACCTCCTAATCCACGACCCTGCTAACCCACAATATGAGATTCACTTCGATACTATGCCTGATGTTAAAGCTGAACTTGATGTACTGTCTGTACCACAGTAGCATAGGAACCTTGAGAAAATTGTCTTTGAAATCTAGAGTTAGGGCACTCTTTAGCAAAATGTCCAATCTAACCACATTGAAAGTAAGCACCCGGAGGAATATGACAAGGTCCCTAATGGACTCTACCACAATTCTGATAAGCAGTGCTTCCAAATCGAGAACTACTATATCTACAGCTCCCACTGTGAATGCTACTATTACCCACTCTAGGCCCAAAACTAGTTAATCTTACTGGATCCCTATGACCATGTCTATTTTCTTATGCCCATATAGATCATAACTTTGTCGAGACTGTCTATGTTGCTCTGCACTTACACCTGTCAGTAGCATCGGCGATGGTGAACAATACCTTTCAGCCCCAAAACCACAAGTCTAGTCAGGATCAAGAATGGCACCCTACATGATGTGTCACCTCTCCATCTCTCTATCCTCATCTATGGTACCCTCTAAAGTCTGACCCTCTGAATGAAGTGCTACAATTGTGGGACCCAAATTGATAATGTAAAGTCCCATTATCCATCTCTGATCAGTCATATCTTATGAATATCTCATCAGCTGATAAAACTCAGTAGTATACTCCTTAACTGACCTATCACCTCTTGTATGGTGTAACAATTTCCATCTATAAGCAGCTCTATGTGGTGGTGGTCAAAATCATCTTATGAATCTCTATTTAAACTCCTCCTAAGATGAGGTACTCATAATTGACTAAATAGCCTGGATAAACCAATCTAATGCAGCCATCTAGACTGATAATTCAACAATGTGAATCCTTTGTGAATCTGTATAGGTCATTCTAGTCCAAGACTCGATACCATTGAGAAAGTCCATGGCATCCCCTGTACCATCAAAAGTAATCATACCAATCCTGAAATAATGTAAGATAGCTTTTGCATCTGTTGTACCCTAGCCTCTATTTTGAGCTATCTGTTACATTAAAGGGATGGTTTAATTTAGAGCAACTATAGTATTTTGTACCCTGCAATACTCACTGCTAGAGTAGCTACATCTACACCCTGCACTGTTGGCTCACCCTAAGCTTGAAAATCTAGCTATCACAAAGTGACTCTAGGCCTGCCCCTTACCTGCTTGGGTGGCGATGGAGCCATAACCTCTTCAAGAATCGATTCGCTATCCACTGCCCCATCTACTTCATGAGTTCTATTGATGTTCTTTTCCTCCTTATGACCAAAGAATAACAAAGTATTTAGATATAATAAAAGTCCTAGTAGGACTAGGAAAAGATGGAAGTGAAGTAATGCCGCAGTAGTTTAAAGAGAAATTTGACTCAATTCTAACAATATAACATATTTAGTTTATTACAACATTGAAATAGTTTAAATAAGGGAACTCTAACATATTATAGTTAAAATAAGGAAGAAGACTGACAAAGTACCCTGTTAAAAGATATCTGAAAAGAAGATCCTGAAAATAGTTGAGGGGAGTCAAACCTCACTAAGTGAATTAATACTATGGTTATGTTATGCACTCCTTAGGATTTCAAATGATACATATGTATATGTATTACATCTATAAATGCAACTTCATAACATAATGATTTTGTTCATAAATATATATGCATTTCCCATATTAACATCATGTCACATAATTATCACAATCACAAATAACAAACAATAGTAGAGGACTGATGAATGACCTTATAACATTCCCCTCACTTATAGACTATAGTCATAGGGGCTCTCTTGTTTAACATGGGTCACTTGGTCCAATGTAGTGGGCTGTCGTTTGAGAGCCACATTCAACCAAACCACCACAGTCTTAGTAAGACATGATTGTCTTCTGAGAGCAAGCTTGACCGAACTGCCTTTACCACTCATGCACCATATATCGGTTAGCGTCCGAGAGCAAGCTCAACTGAACTGCCCCAACCGCGTCATATCTCAATCAATAGAACCAATACTAGCCCCAAATCTATACCCGACTATTTGACTCACTGTGTGCATAAACTAGTGACACCTGGTCAGGTTGTCAAAGCCCCCAAAATAATACTGATTCCCCAAACTTTTATAGTAGTCATGGAACTAGGTCGAATCCCTAGAGAACTGAACACTAGTTTCTTAATTTCAAGCATTAAAATTAAATGGGGGGGGGGGTTGATTAAATAACTGATTAACTAAAAATAAGATGAAAAAAATTAAATCAACTAAATTTAAATTTGAGAAAATCAAGATTACCAAATTCCAATTCAAGGGAAAGATCTCATCTAATTGTAACATAGATCATTGGTTTAAAAAGAATATTTTCACGATTCAAGCAGTTAATCGGAAACATATTAGCATAGCCATAATAAGTCTCTTTTTCTAAATTAATTGGTCCAAACCTAGCATTCAAACCAAAACTTATCATCTATTGATTGGGTGTGATAGCATTCTATATCAAATAAATGATAGCAATAAGCTCCGTGAAAAAGACTAAACCCTAAATTAAATAATTGAAATAGTTGCAACTATTTAATTTAGTTTTCTTGTCTATCATAAGTTAAATATTAAAATTCATAAATAAACTATTTGCTACTTGTACCATTCCTTTATGATAATTACAGATCATTGAATTCCTAGATACCGATAGAATAATCAATATTAAATTAAATTGTCATATTAATTAAATATCAAACATTCATGAAATATGAGAACTCAAAACAAAAAATACTTAAATTAAAACATGAATAAAAGTTGAGAGCATAAAACCTCACAAGTTTATAATTAGAGTATTGAATCCCATTGAATTAGAATGATGAATTTAGTCACACATGGATGTCACTCCAATAATAAAAATAGAAGAAAGACTAAGAATTGCTAAAAACGTAGAAAGAAAGAACCTTTTTCTATTATGAGAAACATCCCATTTATAGGGTTTTTTTTTTAATATAATCCTAATCTAACTCTAACTTGTAAAGATGTCTATCTAAAACGAATTCAAAATCCAACTCCTTCATGATAATGATAATGTGAAGTCTTTCAATCAAATTCTAACTCTTTAAATACTCAGCCTTATCCACTGTATTAATCTCTTCATCTTATCCAAAATTTGCCATTATCATCAAAAGAGTCCTAATACATTGCAATCTCCACTTCTCATCTCCTAAAACAAAACAAACATTAATTTTCATATTTTAAGCACCAAAATAAATCTAAAATAAAGGAGATAATATCAAATAATATGTTAAGATAAGATGTTATCAAATTCTCCCACATCGGACTTATGTTTGTCCTCAAGCATATACAAATTTAATACATTAGTCATCTTCACAACAACCTCTCATGTCCCTTCATGTCATCTAAAAAATCCAAAAGTTAATTCACATTTAAGGGTTTAGATAAAATAACGATCGAGAAAATAAGCACTCATAGGACATATTGTTAAAACACAACATCTCATTAACTCCATCAAAATCAAATGAATAAGACTCGGCACCCTCATAAGGATTTCACTCTATACACTCAAAGTGTTTCGAGTTTATTAAGCTCTTAAATCAAAACATAGCAAGTTATTTCCACAAGCTTGCTCAGGAATCATATCTCTACCACTAAACAATAATGAATCTAATGCATAAATGAAAGGGACTTAATAAGGTTTGTATCGTGTCTTAGGTAAGGTATGACAAAAGGAACTTTTTAGCTAAATAAATTAAAGGGAAACATACAAATTTATCCTTATAAGTTTCAACTTAAATCGAAATTCACTTGGTTAAAATAACATCTCTTTCAATCACTTTGTCTTTTCTTTTCTTTTTTTCTTTTTTTTTTCTTTTTTAAACAAAAAATATCAAACAAGAGATTTTATTTTTCTTTTCTTTTTATTTTTTATACTTCTCCTCCATTCTATAAAAGATCAAAATAATGCAACTTGAATCATCTAATTTACCTTCACACGATTAGTCAAAATCTTATGCAATAAGCTCGATACAATTCCTTCAATTTAAGAGTTCAAAATTATTAAGGATATCAACAACAAAAAGGGTAAATTCGGCTTATGGCAAGGTTATTATGCAAGAAAGAAAGGCTAAGGCTCAAATTGGTTTTCTAAGGATAAAAAGTGAGGTCGGTTTGTTTAGGTCCCTAAAATGTTTATCCTAAATGCTCTCATCATCTTTATACACAAATTCATTAAAAAAGTGGTCTTAACATGTATTTAGAAGCAAGTTCTAGCATAGGCAAGCTATGTTTGATGACACAACAAAAGATATATATGAGCACATGTGTGATAAATGCTCTTAGGCTCAAAGCTCACATAGGTGTCAAAAATTACATCAAGTCTTGCACATTTTCATTCAACAAAATCAATGAGAAATGCTTGAAAAAATCAATGAAAATGCTAATGATGCTTGTCTCTCTCATGCATTAGATCTTAAACCAAAAATGTGTCCTAACTTAAGAATTATTTGTGAATAACGATCAGAAAATTATGAAGCTATCATAAGGAATAATTAATATATGAATCAACATATCATGAGTCCAAACAAAACCACAACTTCATCATAATATAAACATTCGGTCCCCCACACCTAAATCATACATTGTTCC
>JAOSBK010032890.1:0-10387 GCA_027568895.1 Erythroxylum shatona | reverse complement strand
GTCGTCAACGAACCCTTTGGGTTTGCATCCCACATCCATTCTTTGGCTGCACCTGCAAGAGAAAATGGAAAGAGCCTTAGTCGCATTTGCTCATTTGACACATTTGCTACTTGGTAGCTATCGGCAATTTCGAGAAAATTTTTGAGGTGCGTGATGGGACAATCGGATGCCACTCCGGTGAAAGGTTTGTCCCTCAAGTAATTCATGACCGCTCCGTCGATTTTGAAAGTTTGAGTGGCTGGAATCCGAGTGTGAGCTATACTCGTTCTCTCATCAAAAGTAGGTGTATGGAAATCTAAGCAACTTCGTGCTCGTTCCAATTCTCTTTGCTCGGCTTCCATCTCCTCTCGAACTTGTCTCCGTATTTCTTCATTTCGGAGTCGTTCGGCCGTTTGTTCGGGTGTCTCGTTATTATTTGCCATGTCGGCTGCAGCTGCTCTTTGTTCTCGAACTCTTCTCCGATTCGCTTTACACGTTCTCTCTATTTCAGGATCACGTATGGGTTGGATCGGTTTAGAGCGGGTGAGCATGCAGATCACCTAGCCAATAAAAACAAAATGAGACACGTAAGTAAACTTAAATCAAAAATCAAAACAAGTATCAATATTAAAACTAAAAATTGATCCCCGGCAACGGCGCCAAAAACTTGTCGGTGATGAACGCAAGTGCACGTTTCTATCGTCAAGTAGTAAAAATATCGATCCCACAGAGACCAAATTAGTTAAAGTTAACACTCGTAATAATTTCTAATTTAAGCCAAAAACATAAAAATTAAAGAAAAGATTAATTGATTGCGGGTTGAAAAATAAAATCAAAACGAGAATTAACGCAAGATAAAAATATAAGAAATATCAATGAACTGAAAATCTAGGAATTTTAACTTCCCCCTTGATTTTACCTCGGTGTCGAAATTTTCTAGGTTTAATTCAAATACCGGGTTTGATAACCTAAGATTCAGAATTAATTACTAAGCCCTCCCGGATCATTAGTAATCCTAATCATCGAACCAATTTCCTATATTTCTATGGTAAATTGTGATAATTCGACGATAGCTTTATCGAATCAATCTTAATGTGGTTACTTAGGGTGGATAGGTATCTCCCGATCCTAGACACAAATCACTACAAATGTGATCCTAAGCTATTGCAATTTTCTTCCAAATCTATTGCTCCCTGTTACGTTACACAAAGATTAAGAAAATCAATTTCATAGGTGATCAAATTATGAAAAGCATTAAGAACAAATTGCAATAATCAAACCTTTAAGTAAAAACGGGCATAAGAAATTAAACAGAGAAAATACCAATTAACCGAGTTTACATCAAGGGTTCATTAAAATCCTAGAATGAAAGGATTAGTTACTCATAATAATAGTAGCAACAATGAAAATAATAAAAGCAAGCATGATGATTATGAACTAAAATGGAAAAAACAAATGGTGGTTGCTCTTCAATTTATTTTATTTTTCCAGCATATGCGCTAACTTCTCCAACCCAGTGCCTTGATGCCTCGTGGAAAGATCTTTGGTGTAAAACCAATGAAAAATTCGTTGATGCTTGGTGGGGGAGTGAATGAGTATAAAGATGAAATGTATGTGTTCAAAAATAGAGTGAATGAGGCCCTCCTTCCTTGTCCCACGTGAATGCTTTCTTCTACCATTAAATGGAGAGTTGTCCTTTGTCTTCTAGAGAGTGACGATGTGCCTTCTGGAAAGAGTAGAAAAATTATTTTTATAACATGAGTGGCTCTTTTTTAACGTTAGTGGAGAGTTTTTCTTTTAAAAAGAAAGTGGAGCCCCCCTTATATGTTCACGTTAGTGCTTGTCTGGTGGAGCCTCTCCTTGTGAATTGCAACGTTGATAGCTAGTGGAGCCTCCTTAAATTGCGTGACTGCCTCCTTTGTTGACCAGCTTATCTCCTCTCTTGTCGCATTAGTGACTCATGCTGTGTTCTTTGTCTTCATGCCTTAAGCTCTAAATTGTCTTTCCACATGCTTTCCCATTTGCTCATCCAACCTTACATGATTTAATACTCCTCTCTTGTGCGTGATTATTGTGTGCCGCCCACCAAGCTTGGTCCTCTACTCTGCAATTTTTTCTTCAGATGCTCTTGGACCATTTGGTTGTTTGTTGTGCGTAATCTCTGCGTCTTGGCTTGTTGCGTGATTTGCTCCTTGGCTTTTTAAATTAATTCATCAGCTGTGCATGCTCCACGCTAGCCTCCTAGATCACGCCTCTTCTATCTTCAACCAGCGTGACTCCTTGCTACTCTATCTGTTGATTTATTGCTTGTTTTGTGCTTGTAACGCATGTTGCTTTTCCAGTTCTCTAACAATGATTTTTCCAGCGCCGCCCTCACTTGTGTCTCCCTTGATTTCATGCCATACACTGCTTGTATTTTCTTAATTTAATTTCTGTCTTTCTCTAGATTTTCTCCTGCCAGTGATTTTCATTTGTCTTCATTTGTTTTGAAGCTGTTCTTCACGCGTATATTTCCCAAATAATTCTCTCGGATTGTTCACGCCCGCCGACTTACTCTTGATTTTGTTTCTCCACATTTTCGGCTTCACTGTGCGTCTTGTAGCTAATCACGAGCATGCTTCAATTTGTTTCCACTATTTCTACCTTGAAAACGCTCCTCCTCCTTTCTTTGTTTTATTTCTGCTGGGTCCTCTTGCGTTGATATTTAATGCTTATTGCTATCCTCATAATTGCTGTCCATAAGTCCATACTTACTTGCCTTGTGTTGCTGTCTCCATTCCACGCCTGATATGAAGTTTGTGGAAAAGAACTCCTTCATTTGATTGGTCCACCTGTTGAAGCTGCCTTACTTAATTGGTTGCGTCGCACTCATCTATTTTATTTCTCTGTGGCTTGTGCGTCATTCTTGGCTTGTGTCCTATCTGTTCATGCGTGACTTGCGTCTCCTCCTTTAATTGCTGTAAATTAAATTTCCTTGCTTCCAATTGTTTCCTCCTGATTGACGCCTGCTCCTTGGTCACGCCAACACCTGCGCCATGTGACAAATTTTTGGATATTTCCTTAAATTAATTATTGTTGCGGTCTTTTTCAATTAAAACTAAGTATATTTCCTACAAATTAAATAAAACCCATTAAAAATGCAGATTAAGATAAACTAAATAATTTAATAGGAAAAACATGTAAAAGACCCAATAATTAATCTAGAAATTAAGGGAAAATGTCATTAACTCTAATGATAAAAATGCATCCAACAGAATACATCGGAGTAGTCAACACCCGCACGCTGATTGAACCCCTTGACGACAAGCCGTGCTTTTCGTCTGTCAATAGAGCCATCAGGATGGCGTTTAATTTTGAAGACCCATTTTGTGGCTAGGGCTTTCTTCCCGGGGGGTAAGATGGCTGGTGTCCAAGTATGGTTGAGCACAAGCGCGTCCAGCTCCAGGTTCATAGATTCGACCCATAATGGGTCATTTTTAGCAGTGTCAAACGATAGTGGTTCATGGTCATTGGACACATTGGCCAAAAAAGAGGAGTATGGGGGGGAGAAGTGTATAGATGAACAGAGATCTGGGCCAGGAAAGTCGGGGGGGCTGGGGAAATGATGAAGGGGAGTGGACCGCGCCTGCGAGCCGAGAAGGAACATCGAGGTAATAATCGGTGAGATGTGCTGGTAAATGAGACTGACGAGTACTTCGTCGGAGTGGGGGCAGCGTAGGCGGATGGGATGAGGATGGAGGAGAAGTGGAGGGGGCGGCCATGGGCGAGGGGAAAACGGGTAGGGATGATGATGGGTGAAGTTCCTGGGTCGGGTAGGGTGAATGTAGGTTCACCGGGTCAGGGTCGTGTGTAATGGGGATATGTAGTGGGGCGGATGGGCTGGGTTGGGTGGTTGGGTTTTTAAAGTGTATGGGAGTAAAAGGAAAAAGTGTGGGCTGAGTAGGAATGTCGATGGGTGAGGTATTGGTTTTGTAAGGAAAAATGTGTTCGTAGAATGTAACGTCCCTATTTGTGAGACGTTGTTTCGTTTGAAGATCAAATAATCTGTAACCTTTCTGATCGGGTGCATATCCAAGGAATAAGCACCTTTGGGCACGGGGTTCAAGTTTTTCTTTGATAGGATTGGTGTTAGTGGCATAGCAAAGACAACCGAAAATTTTGAGGTGGTCATATGTTGGGGCTCTCCCATACAATTTTTCGTAAGGGGTTTTCCAGGATAAGGTTTTGGTAGGTAGCCGATTTATGAGATATGTGGCTGTTAAAAGAGCATCCCCCCAGAAAGTTTTGGGTAGGTGAGCTTGGAATAAAAGTGCTCGGGTAACTTGTAATAAATGTTTATGTTTACGTTCGACGACTCCGTTTTGTTGTGGAGTGTGAACACATGTTTTTTGATGGATGATGCCCTTTAACAAAAATAATTGTTGGCATGGATAGTTAATGAATTCGGACCCATTGTCTGTACGAATGGATAAAATAGGCAAGGAAAATTGTTTTTCAACAAGAGTGAAAAAATTGGTTAAGGTGTTATGGACTTGTGTCTTACTATGTAACAAGATGGTCCAGGTGGCCCTTGTAACTTCGTCAACGATTGTTAAGAAAAACCTGGAGCCATTTGTGGTGGGAGTTTTATATGGGCCCCAGAGGTCTGTATGTAGTAATTCCAAAGGTCGTTTAAAGGCGATGGTATGAGTAGGGAATGGCTTTCTGGATTGTTTTGCTAAAGGACAAATATCACAAAAATGATTAACTAGGACCTTTGATTTAATGGCAGGTATATGTAAGATTTTGTTTCTGGATACATGACCAAGGCGAAAATGCCAAATGTTAAAAGAAATTGAAGCATTACAAACTATTTGGTCCCGTAGGTAGAAGGCGAGTGAAGGGCCTCTGAGAGTATTTTGTGGGAGTAGGTGTTGTTGGTTGAGTTTGTAAATTCCTCCATCGGCTTCGCAGATCGCTGTTATAGAGTTAGTCCGAAGGTCCTGAAAAATCACTTTATTAGATATAAAGATAACAGCGAGATTATTCTGGGTGGTCGTTTTATTTACGGACATGAGGTTGTGGTGAAAAGATGGTATGTGCAGGACATCGTCTAAGAATAACTGATTGGAAATGTGGGTATTTCCTATATGGGTGACGGGTCTGTAAGTGCCGTCTGGGAGGGTGACAGGATAGGAGGAGTTGGTTTCGGTGTTTTTGGACAAAAGTTGGAGGTTGGGGGTCATGTGGGTGGAGGCGCCTGAGTCCACTACCCATGAACCATTGTCGTTTTCAGCTTTAAAAAACTCATTATGGGTTGAAGAAATACCTGCGAAACTGTCCGGAGCTATGAGATTGGAGTCGATATTTCCTTTTCCTCTCATGAGTTTCATCAGTTCCTGGACCTGCCGGGCAAGGATGTTAATGTTCACATCTGGGTTGTCATTGGGCATGTCATCCGCTGGGCTGTCCATTACTGCGGCTGCGTACTCAGATTTGGTTCTTTCTCTTTTCTCTCGTAACTCCTTATACCAGTCTGGAATTCCATGTAGTTGGAAGCATGTTTCAGCCGTGTGTCCTTTGGCGTGGCAGTGTGTACATTGTTTGTCGTCTTTCCTTTGGAAGGTCCTCCTTTTATTTCCACCAGAAGTTCCTCTGGTGCTTTCCCTGTTCCTGTTTCCACCTGAGTTATCTCTTTTTGAAGATCCATTTGCATTTTCGAACCTGCTTGTTAGAGCTACATTCATTGGATTATTCCCATTATGACCAATAGACACGTTCCGTTGTTTTTCTATTGTTAAAATCATAGAGTAAGCTTTATTCACTGTGGGAAGTGGTTCGGTTAGCATAATTTGGCTCACGACATTGTTGTATTCTTCACGCAGTCCCATCAAGAATTGTATCAGTTTAGTGTTATTTTCTACTTCCGCATTGTGTGTGGCTACCTCACATTTACACTTCCTAATGGGTATCAGGCATCCTAAATCATCCCATGGTTTCTTTATTTTGGTGAAATATATAGCAAAGGAATCGCTTCCTTGTCTTAGTCCATTCAGTTCTTGCATCAACTGATATAAATGTGGTCCACTGCTCTCTCCATACCTGCTTCGTAATTCCTCCCACAGATCTTCCGCAGTGGTAGTAACTAAAAACGAGTCAGCTATTTCTTTAACAAGGGAGTTTAAGATCCAGGAGATTACCATACTGTCGGCTGTTTTCCATTTCTTGAGCAAACTCTGTTCTTCCGGTTCTGGACAACTCCCATCCACCATTCCCAGTTTGTTTTTGGCTTTGAGGGCAATGATCATAGAACGACTCCATGATAAGTAGTTGTTTCCGTCTAGTAGAGAAGTGACGAGGATACATCCTGGGTTGTCATTTGAATTGATTTGTAGTGTGTCTACATCTATTGTTTGTTGGGTCGCAAGAGTCTCGCTTGAGTCATCTGCCATATCTGAAAAAAAACTTGAAGTCTGGAAAGTCGAAGAAAAGAGAGGATTTATGATTGTGTTTTCCTGGTTTGCTCTGATACCATGTCAAGTATTTGGGTAACAGAGAAAACGTAATAGAGATGAAGGAAGGAGTGAAATACTGAATCCTTAGCCATTGATGGTAAGGTGTATACATTATATACAGTTGCTTGTTCGCTAGAGTAGTGTGGAATGTTCTGTAACTAACAAGAGAGAGGAAATGAAAAATATTTACAAACATTTACAGATATGTACATCACTGAAGCTTCTGGAATCAAGGCTTGAGGGCTGGATCTGTTGGGCTCGTTTCGGGCTTCTTATCCTAACAGCCCCCCTCAAGGTGGGACTGCATCAAGCATGCCCAACTTGGACAGAGTAGTCGAAAAAGAGGAAGAGGAAAGAGCCTTGGTGAAGAAGTCGGCTAACTGGAGTGAGGAACTGATGTGTGTAGTGGTGATGAACCCTTCCTGGACGGCATTCCGAACCAAATGGCAATCGATTTCCAAATGCTTAGTGCGTTCGTGGAATACCAGATTGGTGGATATATGTATAGCAGCCAGGTTATCACAATAGAAAGGAATGGGTGTGGAGACCGGTATGTGGAGATCCCGAAGAAGGTAAGTGAGACAACGAAGTTCGCACAATGTGGAGGCCATGCTGCGGTATTCGGCCTCAGCGGAGGACCGGCTGACAGTGTTCTGTTTCTTCATTTTCCAAGAGATGAGGGCGGTGCCAAGGAAGAAACAGTAGCCGGACAGGGATTTCCTGGTGAAGTTGCAACCGGCCCAATCAGAATCACAGAATGCGCGCAAGTGGAGATGTTGCTGGACCGGGTAGAAAAGACATTTGTTGGCGGTCCCTTTCAAGTACCGCAAAGTATGAAGCAGGACCGACCAGTGTTGCTGAGTGGGGGAGGCGGTGAACTGAGTGAGTTGCTGAACCGGAAAAGCAATGTCTGGGCGGGTGAAGCCGAGATATAAAAGTTGACCGACGATACGCCTATATTTGTCTGGGTCAAGGAGGGGAACCCCATCGTCGATGGTGAGCTTTGTGCCCTGAGAAATGGGAACGGTAGTGGGATTGATGTCGGAGAGACCGGCGTCGGTGAGTATGTCCGTAATGAACTTTCGTTGTGACAGTAGCATGCCAGCGGTGGAGCGGGCAATCTCAATGCCAATAAAGTATTTAGCAAAGCCGAGATCTTTGATGGTAAATGCCGAATGTAGGAAGTCTTTGACGGCTTGAATGAGAGCCGTAGAGGGTCCCAAAATCAACAAATCGTCAACATACAGAATAACAGCTAAGAAAGAAGTTGCAGTACCTTTAGTGAACAGACACGGGTCCGAAGGAGATTGTTGAAATCCGAAGAGGTGTAGTTTGGAGGTGATCTCCTTGTTCCACAGCCGCCCTGCTTGTTTTAAGCCGTAAAGCGATTTATGTAATTTGAATACCTGGCCGGTGGGTGGGGATGGATGACCAGGAGGTGGGAGGATGTAGATGTCTTCATCAATGGTACCGTGGAGATAGGCATTGTTGATGTCATAGTGATGGATCGGCCAGTTATGGGCAACGGCAAGAGCGAGCAGAAGGCGAACAGTGGTGAGCTTAGCAACCGGTGAGAAGACGTCGGAGTAATCAACACCCGCGCGCTGATTGAATCCCTTGACGACAAGCCGTGCCTTTCTTCTGTCAATAGAGCCATCAGGATGGCGTTTAATTCGGAAGACCCACTTGGTAGCGAGAGCCTTTTTCCCGGGAGGTAAGGAGGCTGGCATCCATGTATGGTTGAGCTCGAGCGCGTCCAATTCCAGATTCATAGATTCGACCCATAGTGGGTCATTTTTAGCAGTATTAAACGACAGTGGTTCATGATCAGTAGACACGTTGGCCAAAAAGGAGGAATATGGTGGGGAAAAGGTGACAGCGCCTGCGAGCCGAGAAGGGGATTCAAGGTAATAATCTGTGAGATGTGCCGGTAAATGAGACTGACGAGTACTACGTCGGAGTGGGGCGGACGTTGGCGGTGGGTTTGGAGGAGAAGGAGAGCCAGAGGGAGCGGCCAAGGGTGGTGATAGGGGCGGGTCGGAGTCTGGTGTCGGGTAGGGTGAATGCAAATTCACCAAGACAGGGTCGTGGGTGGGGAGGGTAGGCGGTGGAGGGGATGGAGAAGTTGGGTCTGATAAATAGGGTATTGGGCCTGATGGGTTGGTTTGTGGTTGAGGGTAGGGATTCTGGATGTGTATTGGGGTAATAGGAAAAAGTGTGGGCTGACTGGGTATTTCGATGGTTAGAGGGTCTGGTTTGTAAGGGAATATGTTTTCATAGAATGTGACGTCCCTATTGGTAAAATGTTGTTTCGTGTAAAGATTAAATAAGCGGTAACCTTTCTGATAAGGGGTATAGCCAAGGAACAAACATTTCTGGGCAGGTGGTTCGAGTTTTTCTTTGATAGGATTGGTGTTAGTGGCATAGCAAAGGCAGCCGAAAATTTTGAGGTGGTCATATGAGGGGACTCGCCCATACAATTTTTCATAAGGGGTTTTCCAGGACAAGGTTTTAGTAGGTAGTCGATTTATGAGATATGTGGCTGTTAAAAGAGCATCCCCCCAGAAAGTTTTGGGTAGGTGAACTTTGAATAAGAGTGCTCGGGTAATTTGTAATAAATGTTTATGTTTGCGTTCGACGACTCCGTTTTGTTGTGGAGTGTGAACACATGTTTTTTGATGGATGATGCCCTTTAACAAGAAAAGTTGTTGGCATGGATGATTGATGAATTCGGAGCCATTGTCTGTACGAATGGATAAAATAGGCAAGGAAAATTGTTTTTCAAGAATGGTGATAAAATTAGTTAAGGTGGCATGGACTTGGGTTTTACTGTGTAACAAGATGGTCCAGGTGGCCCTCGTGACTTCATCTACAATAGTTAAGAAAAACCTTGAGCCATTTGTAGTGGGAGTTTTATATGGGCCCCAGAGGTCTATATGTAGTAATTCCAAAGGTTGTTTACAGGTGATGGTATGAGTAGGGAATGGCTTCCTCGCCTGTTTTGCTAAAGGACAAATATCGCAAAAATGATTAACAGGAACCTTTGATTTAATGGCAGGTATATGTAAGAGTTTGTTCCTGGATACATGACCAAGACGAAAATGTCAAATGTTAAAAGAAATTGATGCGTTACAAACTATTGGATCCTGTAGGTAGAAGTCGAGTGAAGGGCCTTTGGGAGTGTGTTGTGGTAGTAGGTGGTGTTGGTTGAGTTTGTAAATCCCTCCATCGGCTTCGCAGATCGCTGTTATAGAGTTAGTCCGAAGGTCCTGAAAAATGACTTTATTAGATATAAAAATAACGGCGAGTTTATTTTGAGTGGTCATTTTATTGACGGACATGAGGTTGTGGTGGAAAGAGGGTATGTGCAAGACGTCTTCTAAGAATAACTTGTTGGAAATGTGGGTGTCTCCTATATGGGTGATGGGTCTGTAAGTGCCGTCCGGGAGGGTGACAGGGTATGAGGAGTTTATTTCGGAATTGCTAGATAAGAGTTGGAGGTTGGGAGTCATGTGGGTGGAGGCACCTGAGTCCACCACCCATGAACCACTGTCATTTTTAGCTTTAAAAGACTCATTATGGGTTGGAGAAATACCTGCAAACCTGTCCGAAGTTATGTGGTTGGCTTCGATATTTCCCTTTCCTCGCATGAATGTCATCAACTCCTGAACTTGTCGGGCAAGAATGTTGATGTTCACATCTGGATTGTCATTTGAGGTGTCATCCACTGGACTGTCCATTACTGCGGCTGCGTACTCAGGTTTTGTTCTTTCTCTTTTCTCTCGTAATTCCTTGTACCAGTCTGGAATTCCATGTAGTTGGAAACATGTCTCAGCCGTGTGTCCCTTGGCGTGGCAATGCTCACATTGCTTGTCATTTTTCCTTTGGAAGGTCCTCCTTTTATTTCCATCAGA
>JAOSBK010032889.1:0-10389 GCA_027568895.1 Erythroxylum shatona | reverse complement strand
GTATTGTAACTATATGGATGGTTTGTAATGAAATGATAATGTAAAACATGTTTTGTTAATGAAATGAGATATGTTAACATATTAAATACTTATATTCTTTATGATGTCATATGAAGTGAATATGATTGCTCTAACATGCCATTCTTGTAAGGTATGTGCTCGATTATTTTGAAGAATGTCGGGCATGTGTTCTATGGTAGTGAGATGTTACATTAAGATAGGGCCATAGTAGTAAGCTAAATATAATTGGAATCTTGCCAATAACAACAACAATAACATCTTAGTAGAAGTTTTTGTTAAGCTATTTTATTCATTATTTGGGGCATTATTTATAGTTTGATATATTTAGTATATCTTTTATGATAAGAAGTTGAATTGGTGTTGGATTCCACTACTTTGGTTTATGTAGTAAGTTTGGAAAATATGATAGTGTGGAAAGAAGAAATTCTAAATGAGATAGAATCCTTAAGAAGATTGGATTTATTGAAGATAAATATCTTTTGGTGTAGATAAACATGGATGAGATTTATCATAGATTCAACAGATTTTTTGGTAGTTGCATATCGATTTTGTGAGTGAAAAATATGCAATCAATTAATTAATATTTGCATGTGTTTTTGGCATATTTCGGTGATAAAACATATATCTGATTGATGATTTTTATGGCTGTTGTGCGTGAGTTTCTTTGGTGATCAATTTGAAAGGTTCTTAACAGAAATTTTTTGGAAAATTTCCCATGATTTTGGTTTAACGAGGCTGCAGTATAGAGGAATGTCTTTTGACTCAAGTGTTTCTTTGTTTATGTTATTATTGATTTAATCACTTGAGATATTATTTTCATCTTTATTATTGTTTGTTGTTGTAAAAAATCCTCTGTTGAAGTTAACATGAGGTGTTCGTGCTATTGGGTATGAAACACTTTCACAAGATATGAGTAAAAGTGGGTAGTGTTAAAGGGTAAGTGGTGTCGGCTCAGTAAAACCTTGTGTAGATCATATGTATCGAATCACGTTAACAAATTTTGTATGTTTATTTATTTGTTGCATATTAAGTTTTTATTCTTGTAAGTAAATTCTAGAAAATTCACAATTACTGATCCAATTGTTTTTTGACAAGCGACTATCATATTCAGTTTGAAATAACTACGATATAATAGAAATTTTGTAGAACTTTTACCTTCGAGTTTTACAATTGGTATCAGAGCTTTGTTCACCTAATCAAAACTTGGGGTGTTAAGTTAGTGTAGATCAATGTTCTACACTCATGGCTATTAGAGAAGGGGCGTCAATCATTAGGCCACCTTTACTAGTAACTATCCTATTAGAAATTGAGAATGAAAGTGTTTATTCAAGTACAAGGGACTAAAACCTGTACTTCTGTGTTGAATGACTGGACTCATCCTATGACAATTGATGAAAATAATAAAGCGATACCTAAAGATCCATCTAAAAGGACAAGGGCTAAATTAGAGGGAGCGTCTAGTAACTCTCTAGCAATATATGCAATTTTCAGTGCTGTAGATGAAGGACACGTCAGTATGATATCAACGTGTGAATTAGCAAAAGAAGCATGGGATACATTACAAACCATATATGAGGGATCAAAATTGGTGATTGCATCAAAACTTCAAATATTGACTACTAAATTTGAAGAGCTTAAGATGGAGGAAAGTGAAACTATTGGAGAGTTTCATGAATGGCTGCGTCATATCGCCAATTAAGCACATCAACTTGATAAAAAAATACTCAAATCTAAAGCTGATCAAGAAAACTTTAAGATCGTTGCCTCCTAAATTCCTATTGAATCTTACAACTATTAAAGAAGTTCATGATATTAATGAATTATCCTTGGATAAAGTAATTGGGATTCTCATAAACTTTGAGATGAACCTATTGAGAGACAGGTTTGAGAAGAATAAAGGATTGGCACTACAAGCTGAAGTTGTTAAATTTGTCCATGGTTTAGGAGATGATTCCAATGAAAATGAAGATATGGTGGTAATAATAAGAATTTTCAATAAGTGGCTGAAGAAAGTGAAGAAAGTTAGATCTGAGTTTAGGCATAATAGTGGGATTTTATCAAACTATAAATTCAATCAACAAGAAAAAACTAAAAAAGGTGAAAAGAAGGGAAAGAAGATACAATCTCATGAATGTTAAGGTTTTGGACACGTGCAAGAGGAAAGTGCTAACATGCTTAAAAGGAGAAAAAGGAAGTCTTACACAAGCACTTGGAGTGAAAATGAATCTAAAAGTGAGTACAACAATGAAGAAAAAATTGTAAGTAATCATATTGCATTGGTTGGTTTACATAACAAAAGTCCAGTTGGTTGCTTAAACGTAACCGGTGAAGAAACTGACGATAAAAATACAGATGTTTCAATTCTAAACTCTAATTCAGATTGTAACGGTGATGACAACAACTCGGAAATTAAAAAGGAAGGCATCTGTAAGGCTTATGAATTAATGTATGGAAAATGGGTAAAAACATGTGAGCAAAATAAGAAGCTAAAGAGAAAAAATTCAACCATGAAAGAAATCATTCATAATCTAGAGATGAAGTTATTATCAACACTAGATGAACTTGATAAAACAAAGCTACAGCTGATCAATACAAAAAAAGGAATATGAATGTTAAATGGTGGCACCAAGAAGTTAGACAAACTGCTAGAAATTGTAAAAACAAATGGGGCTTCCAAGGTGTTAGTTATAGAGGTAAATGTTCTCAGATGAATAATGAGCAAAATGGTGAAGTTAGATTTGTTAAAGGATAAATTTCAAAAGGAAATCTAAAGTTTGTGCCTACATGTCACTTTTATGGTATAAACGATCATATAAGGCCAAATTGCTACAAGCTATTATAAATGTTGTCTCAAAATTCTCAAAATAGAAAATGCAGACTTTCATTGAAGAGTTTTCAACAACAACAAATGATCTCAAAGCAAACTTAGGTTAGAAAGAATCAAATACAAGCACTTGAAGCTCTTAAATCCATATGCGCCACGTCTCACAATGGATGGTATTTTGATAGTGGTTATTCACGACATATGACAGGTGAAAGAAGTTACTCGATGGATTATCAAAGTTATATGAATAGTCATGTCACTTTTGGTGATGGGAAGAAAGCAATGATAATTGGTAGAGGCACTCTTTGAATGGATGGATTGCCCCATTTCAAAAATGTACTTCAAATGGATAGTTTAGAAGCCAACTTGGTAAGAATTAGTTGACTTTGTGATGGTAGGTTGTTAGTTAAGTTAACCAGTGATGGATGTATTATGTTGAACAAACAAGGAAATTATATAGTAAGCGACAGAAGATTGGCAAATAATTGCTATATGTTGCAGACTATTACTTCTTGCAATTCAATAACATATGTTAATATGACTCTAGGCACCAAATAATTGATAACATGGTCAAAAAGAACCCTTAAAAGTAGCTTCACATATTAGAACAAAGACACAATGGAGTTAAAACTAGAGAATGTTCATGTACACATTTAGTTGTTGCTAGAAAAGAAACCAATTAGACAGAGTACTAGTTGATTGCTTCGAAGGAAGAAACCAACCAGACAATTGATGTAGAAATAAACTTTGGGAATAACAAAGACTCAAGGAAAGGTGATTTCAACAAAGATCTTTCATCACGAATCAGACGGGATCATCCTACTGAGAACGTAATTGGTGAGATTAGTGATAGAAGGAAAACAAGAGAAAGAAAAAGGTTAGATTTCTAGGAACATGCAGGACTTATATATTACACGTCTTCATTTGAACTAAAGAATGTGAAAGAAGCATTACAAAATGAATTATAGATTATTGTAATGCAAAACGAGTTGGCACAGTTTGTTCAAAATGATGTGTGGGAATTAGTGCCAAGGCCATTAAATGTGAACATGATTGTAACAAAATGATTGTTTCGTAACAAAACTGATGACAAAGATAATGTGTCGAGGAATAAAGTCAGGTTTGAATCTCTTCTTGGGGTACTGGGACTATGTGTTATACAAATTTGAAACTTATTAAAGTAAGTAAAAAAAAGGGTCAAAGGAGTTAATGTTTAGACTTTCTGAGTTTTTTATTTATGAGTTTTTTAAGGTTTTTGGGTGATTGGTGTGTGTCTTCCTTACTTGTTGAATAGTATATTTAATGTGAAAAATAAGGCATTGCTAGATGATTTGAGAGTTCTGCTTCTGGATTTTGAATGATTGAGTTATGTCTAGAAAATGTTGATGCTTGATTGGAGATCTGTAAGAAGATTCGATTTTTATGTGATTTGGATTTTTTAGTTTTATTTGGTTTCTCTCAATGTCGTGGGTAGTATGAGTTTATGCAATATGCTTTTACTAGGAATTCACTCATGAAATAGGATTTGTAGAGAATGTTTTATGTGTCAAGATCTTTGTTCACTTATATGGAATTATTACAGAATTATGGGAACAATTTGATTGTCTTCTCAATGTTAGGATTTATTTCTCAAACATCTGTAGTATGATTAATAGAGATCCAAATATTATAAACCAAAGTCCAAAAATGATAGTTGACAGGGTGAACTACATATGTTGTGAAATGGGTTGCTCTTTGTATGATCTTGTTACTTTTCCTGCATTCTTATTTTTGTCTTAGAATAATGCATAAAACCTCGACATAGATTCCAAGAGCTGGTTATGGAAAAGGGTTTGTGTACACTTAAGTACTCCGTTGCAAGGTCCTTAAGTACTCTATTTACTCACCCAAATTTTTGTATGCTCAAAGTGTAGCTCGTTTTGGTTTTAAGATCCTTGAGATTAATCACATTGAGGGTATTCTTCAGGGGGAGATTTCAAGGTATATCCATGATTCTTAATTTCTTTTGGCATTGATTTGTCCTGGGGGGGAGATAAAATTGTTTATAAATTTTTCAGAATTTAAGTACAAGCATAAAAACTTAATGCGTAATAGACAAATCAACACATAAAATTTATTAACACAGTTTGACACACATGACCTGTGTCTACAGAACCCTCATCTAGACTAATCAACCACCAAAGATTATGAATCAAAGCCTAGAAATGATAGTTGACAAGGTAAACTACCTATTTCGTGAGATAGGTTGCTCTTTGCATGTTCTTATTGCTTTCCTGCATGTTTATGTTTTGAATTAGAAAAATGCATAAAACCTTAACATAGATTCCAAAAGTTGGTTATGGAAAAGGGTTTGACTTAAGTATTTCATTGCAAGGTCCTAAAGTACTCCGTTTACTTACTCCAATTTTTTGTAGCACTCCACTTTTACAAGAGACGTACCCAACATTCCTGGTAATATCCGAGTACATACCCCGCAAGGATGGCATGCTAGCATAGTCGGTAAACCAAACTCATTACTTTCAGTTTAAAAGAACCTGTAAAACGTGAAAAAGAGATAATCAATTTCGGCCCAACTTATTTATAACCAATTTCAGTCTCAAAAATTATAATCATTATTTAACTCATCAGAGTTTTAGTAGATACTTGGGCCCATTACAAAAACGAAGCACTTGTAGTCACAATAACATTACATTTCAAGATCATTTTTATACACAATGAATAACACTTAAGACTGCACTTTTCAATACAACATAACGAAATACATATGCAGGTGCACACTGATCCGAACTGGAACTTTTACTTGGAGCCTCTCTGGAGTCCTTTAGTAAACCTTGAAAGCCACATTGCAATTTTTTAATGAGTTTTGCGAACTCAATTAAGTAACCATCCCTGATGGTTCACTCATATAACAAAACTCAATCATTATATAATCACATAGTTCATATAGTCAAATAGTTCATATCAATTTATCATTACATTTCAACTTTGTAAATTATTTAATAAATTCCAATTATATATGAATGCTATATGTATGAAACTCACATTCATTTGTATTATTATGATCGAGTGCCTATCACATACGTATATAGATACTGGGCCCATTGGGTTTAGTTAGAACAAAATCACGAATCATAGCTCTACGTGAAGAAACAGTAATCATAGAGCAAAGCTCTATATGTAACCACTTTCATACTAGCTATTTCGGTCACAATGCCTTTATATTATATGCATTGAAACGATATGCATGTCACAATTCAGTCACTTTCACTTGCATGCATTATCACAGTATAACAGTCTCAATATCAGTAGTCATTGGACTAGATCTGACATTCAACTTTTTAGTTGAGAATCAGAAAATTCAATTAGGCAGTTTCATTTATATACAAGTAGCACTTCCAATATTGTTTGCATGCATCAAACGTCTCAGACATATATTATCTAAAATTCAGTACACAATAAGTTAGTGTAGTTCAGTAATATATATCAATACAATCCAGTAATATACAGAACAGAACAAATAAAGTGAGACTATCTTAGGTTACTCATAGTTGCTCCCTTAAGTCTATTGTCTTGATATTCTGGCAATATCTGGAAGTGATAGCTCTAGTTGCTCGTCTAAATGCAATAAAAACAATTTCAATTACTATAGCACTTGTGTAATAGAATAAACACATGTATCAATGTTTCATGTATCATGCATGTTCAATGACAAATTCTTGGTTATATTTTCGTGATACATTGATGTACATATCATTTGTATTCCAATTGTATCGAAATTCAATTACTCATTCTCCATTTCAACTATTTATGAAAACATTCCATTTAGGTCAACTGCGTATGATCAATAAGATCCAGAAAATGAAGAATTTAAGTAACACTTCCTTCTAAATAATTGTTCCTCTATGTCTTAGGTTTCTAATGACACCAAGATCATTCAATTTGTTCAATATACTGAAAGTTACACTCTAAATACATCAGTCTATTCTTAAGTTATAATAGAACTATTACTTCAACTTCAGAACAGATTTTGAAATTCTTCAAACCAGAATTACAATCTGACTTCTTCAAGAAATTGTAGCTTTATGTCTCTAGTTTCATCTGAATGAAGAATTAACTCATTTAGGACTCTACAGGCCAAGATATAATCGAAATACTGAAGTATGTTCAGTAAAATCATCCCAGTTATCATACTTCAGTAGAGTCACATTTTCGTCTTAAATTATTCAATCAATCCATATTATAAAGTCCAAATTTTTAGTGGAGATGAAGATAAAAGTATTATGAGTCTATTGGTTCAATTCCCATGTCAATTGGATGTCTGGAGAAGAAGTTATCATAAAATATCAAAGGATGTTCAGAAAATAGCCTCCTTTAGAAAGCATGGAAATCGCGATCGTGCAAGCCTGCGATGTTGCGATCGTGTTTATGAAAATCTTTTAACAGAGTCGCGATTGCAACTTCATACATCCAAAAATAGCTTATTTCTTTCCCTTATCTCACGTTAGTGAGTTTTACACTCATGAATAATCCAAAACTATTAATCACGGGCGTGAGAACTTCGTGCATGCCCGTGCATGTGTGTTTCTTTCTTCTATTTTCTATATCTTCCCACTGGTCTTTCCATTCCTAATTCATATACTCTGCATTTCTATACCCAGTACAAGCTCTAAACACATCAAATGCAAGCTTATATAGTAACGCATAAAAAATCAAAACCTCACATAGCTTTCTCTCACTACTGTGTTTTTTACTCTTTCTGCACTTCTCAAATTACACAACACTCTGTAAACTCATATTCATGTCTAGATACACTTACTGCTATCTTCATACATTCACAACCTCAATTTCTCATCTAAGTCATTCAGTCTATACATTCATTGAGACTATACTACGTAAACTTCACATGCATGTAGATATATATTTACACAGTAAACATCATCAGAGTTACTTACTTGATTCAGCAATTTTGCCAACAGAGAGAGTGAATAAATGACACAAGAATCACATCTTGGTGCTCGGTGTTTTGATAAAAGCTAACCTCGGTGAATAATAACGAGAGAAAGCCACAGAAGAACCTTCCATTCAAAACACATAACTCCGTGTATATGTAACACCTTTGTCATTAACTCATTAATCCACATGTGGGTATCACACCTCTCCACATGTCACCATGCATGTGAGCCATTTGTCAATATTTAATCAATCCACATATCACACTATAATTGGTTTTTATTTCAATATTTTCCTACTCCAAAAATACTCCAAAAATTCACCAAAAATTTCGAAATAACACTTATATTCTCCAATTAAAGTTTTACCACACATAATTCACAATTCACTTTTTAATCGTATTAATCAGTCAATTATACCCGAAAAATGTCAATAAATACATTAACAATTATTTTAAATATGTCAATAATAAATAGTCACATGCGTGTGAACATACAATGATATGTGCACATGCAATGCACTCTACAATACATTTAGTTCACAATTTTGTGGCCCAACCTCGAACATGGGATGTTACATTTTTGTATGCTCAAAGTGTAGATTGTGTTGATTTTAAGATCCTTGAGAATGATCACATTGAAGGTATTCTTCAGGGGGAGATTTCAAGGTATCTCCATGATTCTTAGTTTCTTTTGGCATTGATTTGTCCCAAGAGGGAGATATGATTGTTTAAAAAAATTTTAACTGATATTTTGTGCATTGTCGGTGACTATTGCTTGTGAACTCGATGATTGACTTTAACTTTGATGTTATTTGGAATCTATTATTATGACTGTTTAATTCAGGGTGAGTTTGCTTTTCTCGTGTTCAGGGGGAGTTCTTCATATGATAAATAATGCTAAAAAGGGGAGAGATTATTAAGCTATTTTATTTATTATTTTGGCATTATTTGTAGTTTGATATATTTGGTATATCTTTTATGATAAGAAGTTGAATTGGTGTTGGATTCCACTATATTGGATTATGTAGTATTTTTGGAAGATAAGATAGTGTAGAAAGAAGAGATTATAAATGAGATAGAATCCTAAAGAAGATTGGATTTGTTGAAGATAAACATATTTTGGTGGAGATAAACATGGATGAGATTTATTCTAGATTCAATAGATTTTTGACAGCTACATTTTTGTATATGACCATTGGTTTTATGAGTGAAAAATATGGAGTCAATCGATTAATATTTGCAGTTATGTTTTTGGCATGTTTCAATGATGACACATATATCCAATTGATGAATTTTATGGTTATTATGCGTGGGTTTCTTCAATAATCAATTCAAAAGGTTCACAACACATTTTTGTTGGAAAACTTCCCATGATTTCAATTTAACAAGGCTGTACATATAAGAGAGTGTCTTTTGACTTAAATGTTTCTTTGTTTATGTTATTGCTGATTTAATCACTTGAGATATGAGAGTGTCTTTTGACTTAAATGTTTCTTTGTTTATGTTATTATTGATTTAATCACTTGAGATATTATTTTGATCTTTATTATCGTTTATTGTTGCAAAAATCCTCTGTTAAGGTTAACATAAAGTGGTGGTGCTATTGGGTGTAAAATGCTTTCACGAGATATAAGTTCGAGTGAGTAGTGTTAAGAGGTGAGTGGTGTTGACTCAGTAAAGTCTTATATAAGAATATTATACTTAGGTAAAAGTTGATTAATCTGAATAAAGGCCCTGCAAATGTAGGTTGTATGTGTCACACTGCGTTAACAAATTTTGTATATTGATTTATTTATTGCATATTAAGTTTTTCTGATTGTAATTAAATTTTGAAAAATTCACATTTGTTAATCAAGTTATTTTCTTATAAGCAATCGTTAGATTCAGTTTGAAGCAACTGCGGCAGAACAGAAATTTTGCCAAACTTTAACCTTCGAGTTTTATAGTTTTGTTGAGATTCAATGTCTAAAAAGGGCTAAAAGTACATAACATTATTCTTAATTGAGAGAACTATTTTTGATAGGCTTATCCAAAAAATGGAAGAAAAAAGAAAATATCAAGGCAAAATAAATAAATAAATAAAACATATAGAATAAATAAAAATAAAATAAAATAAAAAACATATTTATATCTTATTTAATTATATATTGTATAAATATATATACACATAAGCATGTGGGCCGACGTTCACAATGTAAGGCCTCGCTAAGTTGAGCTCTACTGTTACAGGGTTGATTTTGAGTCTAACAAACTCTCAAATTAATGCCACGTAATGCGATCAGCTCCCACAATTCATCCAGCATAATCACTTCTTCAAAGAGTAACGAAACAACGTTACCAAAGACTGGTTTGAATAACATATTAATTCCCTATTATAAAGAAACGAAGACAACGCTTGACAGGTTGTTTTTAGTGGAGCAGTAAAGTGTAGAACACTTGAATAAAAAGGAACCAACGATATTGGATAAACAAAGGGACTGTTTGCAGAAATACTCAAGTAAAACAACACACACCATTTTTGGATGGATTTCCAATGTATTAATATCTTCCATCCAACCTTAACAGTTAATATAACTAACGACAACAAACTGAT
>JAOSBK010032888.1:0-10391 GCA_027568895.1 Erythroxylum shatona | reverse complement strand
CCAAAAATACCTGAAATAATTTCTTAATCAATTCTATACATTTTATTATTATCAAAACATAGAAGGATTTAATTTGTTAACCACCATTGGTCCAACACAAAGGGCAGTTTTTAAGGACAAAAAGAGGGAAACTTTTTTAGATAGAGATTTTTGGCTGAGAGAGTCGAAGCTGAAGAACAAGAAGGAGGAGAAAGACAAAAATCAAACAAAGAAAAGGAAAGCTTGGAGATTGAGAAATCAAGATTCAAAAAGCAAATTGGAGTTCCTTCTCCTCCTCTTTCCACTTATTATTTATCTTTAATGTTCATGTTTACGGTTTACATTTTAGTTGAATTTAGTCATGATTATGTAAATTCACTTATTCTGGGATGTTTGTTTCAACTTGGAATTTTTGTTTTAAACCTTATGACTTTACTTCTTAATTCAATGTTGACTTTAGTAAAGTGATTTAATCCAATATTGCTTTGATCTATCTAATCTAGGGTTTCTAATTGATTAATGATAGATGATAAACTAGGTACTAAAAAGTGATGTTTAATATCTGAGTTATTAGATTAGACTTAATTGAAAGAATATCTAGAAATAGAATTCTTCATTAAGAGTACTTGAGATTAGCCATTGAGTTCATTGGTCTAGGAAACTAGTTTAAAAATTGGAATCAACACGTTAATTGCTTTGAAAGAATTAATTGATAAAAGTAGGTTAATGTACTTGGATCAATATTTCATTTCATAAGGATGACATGATTTCTTTGCTGGGATGAACTCCTAGAATATTGGTTCAAATTCTATTAATCGTGTATCTATATTTCCTTAACAAAAAAACTTTCATATTTAATTGCTTAGCAAATTTAGAAGGTATAAATTTGGTATTTTGACTTAGTCCTTGTGGATCGACACTTGATTGCTACAACTAAACTCGTATGCTCGCAGATCCCTATCAAGTTTTTGGCGCCGTTGCAGGGGTCTTACATCAAATATTGAATTTTTCTGAATAAAGTTGACTAAGCTTTCCTTAATTCAGTTTTATTTGTATATTTTTTATATATAAGTTTGTCTACTCTCAATTATGTTTCTCGTGCAGTGGAGAATTGAGATTTATATGCAATATACTTTCACAACCACATTTGATCCTGAGATTGAGAGAACGTACCACAGGAGAAAGAGACAGAAGTTTGCAGAAAAGAAGAAGGTGACAACTCCCAGTAGTAGCAATACGATGGCCGAAGGAGTAGGGCAGAACCGAGAGTTCAAGAAAATAATTCAGGGACTCAGAATCCAAGTGTGGAAGCAAATAATTTTGAGTTGAAACCAGCCCTTATCTCTATGGTACAGTAATTCCAATTTGGAGGGTCATCTGTTGAGGATCTAAATATACACTTAACGGTTTTCCTGGAAGTTTCTAACACTTTGAAGATGAATGGAGTCACCCCCAATGCGATTCATCTCCGCCTTTTTGCATTCTCTTTAAGAGATAAAGCACGAGCATGGCTTCATTCGCTTCCAGCTGGATCTATTACTACATGGGATCAACTCTCTAAGACGTTCGTAGCCAATTATTTTCCTATAAGCAAAACGACTAATCTCATAAATCAAATCTCGGCATTCACACAAAAAGATGATGAGACATTGTATGAACCATGGGAGCGCTATAAAGATTTACTTCGATTGTGTCCAGACCATGGCTTACCAAATTGGATGGCCCTTCATAACTTCTATAATGGATTACTACAATTGATGAGGACATTAATCGATGCTGCAGCTGGAGGAGCAATTTTGAACAAGACCTATGCTGATGCATACAATCTCATTGAAGAGATGGCTCTCAACAATTACCAATGGTCTAACGAATGAGGAGCAGCAAAATGTACTCCAAGTAAGTATGAAGTTGATGCACTTACTATACTTTCTACTAAAGTTGATACGATGACTCACAGGTTAGATCATTTGAATGTTAATTCTATTAATGTTAATAGTTCTACTTCTGCTCGTGAAATTTGTGATCATTTATCTATTCATTGTCAAGTTGGTAGTCCTTTTGCCCAAGATCAAGGTAGCGACCAAGTTCATGCCATTAACAATCTTAACCAAAGACCTCAATTTGACCCACATTCAAACACTTACAACCCAAGATTGAGGAATAATCCCAATTTCTCCTAGAGGAATAACCAAAACCCCCCATCTCAGCCAAATGTTAGACCACCTCCTGGATTTCAAAGGCCTTCCAATCCACTGTGACCTCCAAAATCAAACTTGGAAAGTATGATGGAATCCATGTTACTAGCCCAAAGACAACAAGAAGAAACAAGTAAGCAATTAACCTCTAAGGTAGACCAGTTAGCTACCCATAATAAGTTGCCTGAGAACCAAATTGCAAATCAGGCTAGTTCATCAATCACACCATCAGGGAAATTACATAGTCAACTTGAAACCATTCCTAGGGAGCATTGTAAAGCCGTCACTTTGAGAAGTGCAAATCATTTGGCAAGACCCCATGAGCCTAGGAATGAAGTTGTAGAAGAGGGCATTGATGAAACTCAGGACAGGGTTAGTAATGAGATAGAAGGAGAGAAGGAAAAGAAGAGTGAGGATGATCATCCTACTAAGGAACTATAAAAGCCATACCAAAAACCTTACACTCCTCCAATACACTTTCCTCATAGAATGGCCAAAGTTAAATTAGACGCTCAGTTTGGGAAATTCTTAGAAGTTCTCAAAAAACTTTACATCAACATTCCTTTCAGAGATGCACTTTCTCAAATGCCTTCTTATGTCAAGTTTTTAAAAGAAATTTTGTCAAAAAAAAGAAAGTTAGAAGAGCATGAAACTGTTTCTTTGACTGTTGAATGTACTACTGCCATTCAAAACAAGCTTCCTTCAAAATCAAAGTTCTTGGGAGTTTTTCAATCATTTGCCAAATTGGCAAAGTTACAATTAAACGTGCTTTATGTGATTTAGGATCAAGTGTGAGTCTAATGCCACTTTCTTTGTATAAGAAGCTTGATCTAGGAAAATTGACACCTACTACTGTGGCTTTGCAATTACCAAGTTGAGTTGTTAAATATTCTATTGTTGTATTAGAAGATGTCCTAATTAAAGTACGTGATTTGTATGTGCCTGTTAATTTTGTTATTTTGGAAATGAAGGAAGACACCCGTACCCCAATCATTCTGGGGAGGCCATTTTTGGCTACCGTGGGATGTCAGATAGATGTCAAAAATGGCAAATTATCTTTTGAGATTGGTGAGGATTTTGTTCAGTTTGACTTGTCAAAGGCCATTAAAATTTTGAGCTTGTCTGATGATTGCCTTAAAATTGATGTAATTGATTTTATTGTAAATATCTATTTGTCTAAACAACATTCGGATGATTTTCTTGAGCATTGTTTGATTACTAATGGAACACCAAGTGATGAGATTCCGGATGTGGCCATGATTGCTAAAGCTTTAGCAAATCTCCCTACGGATTACAATGCCAAAGACGAGTAGTTTAAAGTTTTGGAAATTGATAAATCAATTGGAGTAAAAGCCTCTAACGTAGAACTTAAACCCCTTCCCTCTAATTTAAGGTATGAATTTCTGGGCCCTGATTCTACTTATCCTGTGGTTGTGAATGCTAAATTAGATGCTGCTGATACTGAAAAACTTATTCGAGTCTTAAGAAAGCATAGAAAGGCCATAGGTTATTCTTTAGATGACCTTAAAGGAATTCATCCTTCTATGTGCATGCATAGAATCTTAATGGAGGATGACCATAGGCCCACCATTAAACATCAAAGGAGATTAAACCCTAGTATGCAAGAAGTGGTTAAAAAGGAAATTTTGAAATTGCTTAAGGATGGCATAATTTATCCTATATCGGATAGTAAATGGGTTAGGCCAGTCCATATAGTTCCTAAGAAAGAAGGGATGACAGTTGTCAAAAATGAAAAGAATTAACTAGTTCCAACTAGGACTGTCACCAGGTGAAGAATGTGCATAAATTACTGTAAGTTGAATTCTGCCATTAGGAAAGATCATTTTCCCCTTCCCTTCATTGACCAGATGTTAGAAAGACTTGCTAGGAACTCTCATTTTTATTACCTTGAAGGCTATTCGGGTTTCTTCCAGATTCCCATTCACCTACAAGATCAGGACAAAATCACTTTTACATGTCCATATGGTACTTTTGCATATAGGAGAATGCCTTTTGGTCTTTGTAATGCTCCTGCTTCTTTCCAGTGTTGTATGATGGCGATATTTTCTGATTTCGTTGAAAACATAATGGAAGTGTTTATGGGCGATTCCTCTATTTATGGCTTGTCATTTGATGATTGTTTGAAATTTTTGTCAAAAGTGTTGGAAATATGCGAAGAAGCTAATTTAGTTTTGAATTGGAAAAGTTCCATTTTATGGTCCAAAAGGAGATTGTATTAGGTCATTTGGTTTTAAGTAAAGGTATTGAAGTTGATAAAGCAAAAGTGGAAGTAATTGAAAATTTTCCCCCACCTACTATAGTAAAAGGTGTGAGAATTTTTCTTAGACATGTTGGTTTTTGCCGACGGCTCATCAAAGATTTTTCAAAAATAACAAAACCTCTAACACGTTTACTTGTCAAAGATGTACAATTTGAATTTAATGAGGATTGTTTGAGTGCTTATTACAAGTTGAAAGATGCTTTAGTTACAGCTTTGGTTTTGCAAGCACCTGATTGGGATCTTCCATTTGAAGTAATGTGCAATGCAAGTGATCATACTTTGGGAGCTATTTTGGGACAGAGAAAAGACAACAAGCCTTATGCCATCTATTATGCTAGTCGTATTTTAGATGAGGCTCATATCAACTACACTACCACAGAAAAAGAATTTTTAGCAGTTATTTTTGCTCTTGAAAACTTTAGGTCTTACCTTATTAACTCTAAGGTTGTTGTCTTTACAGATCATGCAGTTATACGACATTTATTAAAGAAGAAGGACTCCAAGCCACGTCTTATCCGATAGGTCTTATTATTGCAAGATTTTGGTCTAGAAATTAAGGATAAAGCTGGTACTATGAATGTGGTAGCCGATCATCTTTCTAGGATTACTGTTTCCAGTGAAGACTGCCCAATTGATGATTCCATTCCGAGAGAACAACTATTGGCTATATCATCTCTTGCAACATCGTGGTATGCAGATTTAGTTAATTACATCGTTTATGGACTGTTCCCACCAGAGATTACTTATCAGCAGAAGAAGAAACTCATGTCTGATGCCAAATATTATGTGTGGGAAGAACCATTACTGTATAAATATTCTGGAGATGGTATTTTTAGACGATGCTTACCTAAAGATGAAGTCCAGAGTGTTCTTTACCATTGTCATTCGACAGTTTACAATGGTCATTTTGGTCCAAATAAGATAGCTGCTAAGGTTCTCCAAGCAGGATTTTTCTAGCCTACTTTGTTTAGTGATGTGAAGCATTATGTGGCTACATGTGATAATTGCCAGCGATTAGGAAACATATCAAAGAGAGATGAGATGCCGCAAACTAGAATATTGGAGGTTAAACTGTTTGATGTTTGGGGAATTGACTTTATGAGTCCATTTCCTAAATCCCATAACAATCTCTTCATCTTAGTGGCATTGTATTATGTTTCAAAATAGGTAAAAGAATTTGTGACTTCCACAAATGATGCTAAGGTGGTAATCAAGTTTTTAAAGAAACATAAATTCACTCGTTTCGGACTTCCAAGAGCCTATTTGAGTGACAATGGTACCAATTTTTGTAATAAGCCCCTTGAGGCTCTTTTATGGAAATACGGTGTCTTTCACAGGATTGCTACACCTTATCACCCTCAAACAAATGGGCAGGTTGAAGTTTCTAATCGAGAAATCAAGGGTATTTTAACAAAGACAGTTGATAAGTCAAGGAAGGACTGGTCTTTAAAACTTGATGATGCCATTTGGGCCTACGGTACAGCTTTTAACACACCTTTGGGTACCACACCATATAGGATTGTGTTCTATTGGGACCCCACCCTTCCGAGTCACATGCCCGACGTCCTAAATGACATCTGAATGCGCATCCCACATGGGTGGTGTGCCCACACCAGTCAAACATCAAAAATGAACTTTCCAATTTTGGAACAGATTTTTAGGAAACCTCAAATTGGAATTACAATTTGACTTCTTCATAACATTTGTTCCCCATTGTCTTAAGTTTCTAATGACACCAAAAAAATTCCATTTGGGTCAGAAAAATGAAAGTTAGGGCCCAAATATTTTCAGACTATTATTAAACTGAAATAGTACACTATACCCAACTTCCATACAGAAATTGAAAGTCTTAGGGATTGGATTAAAATTAAATTCCTTCAGCTAATTTGTGTCTCTATGTCTCTAGTTTATTTAGAAACAAGAATCATCTCATTTAGAGGTTGGATGATGCAATTATGGCCAAAAGAATCAAACATGGTTTTATCCTCAATCATATAGAACCTATTTAGGAAAATTTGGCATAACTTTCACTGGAGATATCGAATTAAGATCATCTTAGGATTGTTTCTAAGAGGACTTCTAGATATACAACTTTTATGAAGACAATGAAGAGAGATTTTGTCATCTAGAGGGCCAAAATTGAATCAAACGAAGGTCAGACGAAAGGCTTCAGTCTAAGACTCAATCAGACGAAGGAATTTAGTCTAAGACCTACATTGGGAAAATTAGCAGAACTTTCACTATAGATATCATATTAAGGTAGTCTTTAGACAGTTTTAAAGAGGACTTCTAGATCTACAACTTTCATGAAGACATTGAAGAGATATTTTATCATCTAGAGGGTTAAAATTGAATCAGATGAAGGTCAAACGAAGGGCTTTAGTCTAAGACTAAATCAGACGAAGGGATTCAATCTAAGACCTATTTTGGAACAATTTGCATAACTTTCTCTAGAGATGTCAGATTAAGGTCATTTTATAATGATTTCAAAGAGGACTTCTAGATCTACAACTTTCATAAGGACACTAAAGAATGATTTTGTCATCTAGAGGGTCAAAACTGAATCAGACAAAGGTCAAATGAAAGGCTTCAGTCTAAGATTGAACCAAACGATGGCGTTTCTACGGGGTCTTCTTCACATCACTTAAAGTTCTAAAACACTAATCACACTCTCCAAAACGTCTCCAATTAGTAATGTTCATAACTCTCAACTACAATATCTGATAATCGCATACTTTATACCATTGGAAAGCTAAAAGGATGAACTAAAACTTACAAGAAGTCAAATTTGTCTAATTCAGCCTTAATTAATACAGTTTTTTCCCAAAAGCCAGAACACAAATTTCTACACCTATGGAAAGCTTGAAAAATGCAGTGAAAAGACTTGGATAGTCATGGACAAAATGTTAACATATTTCATTAATATCAAAATATAAGAGTTTTACAAAGCTTTAATGGGCATTTTGAGCCACAATACATCATAATCCAAAAATACAAAGTTTACATAAACTAGGATTCCTCAAAATGCAACTGAAGCCTTGTTTTACAAAATTAGCTTAAAATACTAAATCATTGCAAAAGTGGGGTGATGCCCTAATTCTTTGTTGCTCGATCTCATGCTCATCACCTAAAGATGGGATGGAAAGGGGTAGTGAGCTTAAAGCTCGTGGGTAACAGTTTTATAATTGGTAGTAAGCAAAAACTATTTTAAAACTCACATTGAATCAAGATACATATATTTCCCTCAAATTATCAACAATTCATAAGCAACTTAATTCATGTATTATCAAACTTACCAACACATTTAAACACATAAGCACATCGGAATGGTTTGGGTGGATCCAAAATAGAATGTACTACTTATTTCCCATAAGGGTCCTGTGTAGCCGTGAACAGAACGTACTAACGCAATCCCACATAATAGTTTTGCGTAACTGTGAACTTAGGGGAGTCCATGAAGAAGCTCCATGCCACTAGCGGGCAGGCGGAAGAAGCCTTTTGTCAAAGTGTACTTGACTTAACTTAGGGGACCACCACAAACCCACATAATCATATATTTTATAACTTGTAAACATATTGCCCATAATGGCACTTTTTCAAAACTTGATATCATAAACTTGATATCCTTTCAAAAACCATTTTCATTACATAATTCAAAACACATTTCATATGCAAAACATGTAAAGCATTCTCAAAGCATTCAAAGAGCAATAAAGGCACATTTAAAAAAAAGTAGTTGAAATCATTTATTTCCATTTCTTGAAAGGGGCATTAATGGCTTATTACTTAATTATAAAAATGTAACCCACCTTGAATTCCTTGCCTATAACTTGCTCAAGCGTTTCTCTCTTCTTGCTCCTCTTATCTTTCTTGATTCCCTTTTCATAGGCAAAAATCCTAACTTCAATAGGGTTGCAAAATTGAAAACCCACAAAGCATATTCAATAAAAATGTTTCTAGAAAACTTAAACCCATGCATTTCCTAAGCTTTATGAACCAAAACCCTTCTATGAATCCAAAGGATTAGGTAAGACCTTACCTTTAATCTTCACTAAAAGAAGAGATTATTTGCACAAATGGAAGCTCTTATCTTCCTCTACCTTTTTCCCTTCTTGCTCAACCTCAAAACCTCTCAAGAAAATTTAGAAAAGATGAAACCCTAGCTCAGCTCTCTTCTTTTCTCTCAAACCACCGAAACCTCTCTTCTTTCTCTCTTTGATTTGTTATTTCTCTTCTTTCTCTCCTATTTTCATTTTTCCCTTCTTTAGGAAGAAGACAACACTTTTTTCTTCTCATTTTACCCTTAATGATTGAGAAAAGTCCACCTTACCCTTCCTTTAATGCCTTATGATTTTTAAACTTAAGTAAGCTACCCAAAACACCTTTTATGCATTCTTACTACTTTTAATTTAACTAACCCATGCAATAAATTCTATTAACATAGACATTAAAAAATTAACTCCTAAAAATTCACCTATCATAACCTTAAAATTCATTTATTCATGCTTAATTAAAGAAAAAAATTCGGGGGCCAACATGATCTACAAAGCATGTCATTTACTAGTGGAGTTAGAACACAAAGCCTATTAGGCTGTCAAAACTTTAAACTTTGACATCAAATCTGCTGGTGAAAAGGGGGCAATGCAATTGAATAAGTTGGATATTTTGAGATTGGAAACTTATGAGCGTTCTCGCTTGTACAAGGAAAAGACTAAGCGTTGGCATGATAAACATATTACGAAGAAGCGGTTCAACGAAGGTGATTTAGTTTTGTTATTAAACCCTCGTCTTCATCTTTTTCCAGGTAAGCTCATGTCCAGAAGGTCTGGTCCATTTCAAGTTCTGCAACTGTTTCCACATGGCGCAGTTAAGGTCTGGAGTGAAGTTTCGGGAGCTTTTAAGGTTAATGGTCAGCGCTTAAAACCTTATCTTGCAGGACATTCCTTAGGTGCCGCAACGACTTTGGCACTTTCTAAACCACAACAATGTTGATATACTTTAGCCATTTAATGAGCTTTATTTATACACATTTTGTTTAAGTTATTTCTGTAACATCCCACCCCCTACTGGAAGGGTAAAATAGTAAATTTGTCATAGGATGGGATTGATAGGGATTAATTAGTACTGTTCATGCATAATAGGATTGATACACAGTATCAATTGTGCACATGGAATTACTGTACATGCATACATGATATTCCCGGTTTTTGTGCCTAAGGCAATTTTATTGTGATTAACGTGGTTATTGGGTTTGAAAAATTATTTTGACTGATCCAGAGTGTGTTTTATATTTTAAGGGAGTTTTAGGAATTTTTCTGGAATTTTCCGGAGAAAATTCCCGGACCGGATAAATCGCCAAGTGGCGAACCGGTTGATTTTCGGTAGCGCAAATTACTATCCAATGGCACTATAATATTGGGTAAATTATTATGGGATTGAAATGAGGGCCATTGGAACTGATTGGGTCAAATTTCATTAGGGTTTCTTAAGAAATCCTATTACATATTTTTGTCTTTTCTCATTTTGTCTTCTTCTCTCATTAAAAGACAAGTGTCCCAAACTAATTAAATGCTTTTGTCTTTGGTTATCCCATTCACGACCCTTTTTATTGAATAAGTTGGAGGTGCTTTTAAAACAAGGGTAAGTGTTTTGCTTTTGGCTTCTCCTCCACCGAAACTCATCCCTTCTTCCTTCTTCATTAAAGTTTTCGACAATCCTCCAACTTAAAGTGTTTTCTTGTCAAGCTTAAACCTCCTACTTCTTTATTATGAGGGTGATTGTATATGTGGAGTGAAGAGGAGAAGTTTATGCTAGGTGAAGAAGTAAGAGTTGGAGTTGGAAGCTTTTATTAGGTAAGGTTTTAAATTAAGCTTTAAATGGTGTTTTCATGATGGTTTAAGTATGAATTTAATGCCATGGTAGTTAGAAACATTGAA
>JAOSBK010032887.1:0-10393 GCA_027568895.1 Erythroxylum shatona | reverse complement strand
GAATAATTAGAGTATATGAAGTGATATCGAACTAGAAAGAGTTGAATTTGGGAAGATTATGAGGAAAGGGGATGTTAGGATGGGTTTATAATCCTTTGTAGGGGTCATGGAGGGTGAAAATTCCGTGTCACCTGAAGGTTACACGGCCTGCCCGTGTAAAATCACACGGGCTGTATCTTTTTACCCTTTAAAAGATGGAATTTCATTTTAAGTTCTTCATAAAAGTTGTAGATCTTGAAGTCTTCTTTCAAATGGTTCAAGAATAAACAAAATCTAACATTTGTAACAAAAGTTATGACATTTGCGCCAAGATAGGTATAAAATGAGTAAGGACATGAACACGTTGGATTCGTTGGGCCATAACTTCTTCGTCCGACCTCCGATTGAAGCGATTCTTGAAGCAATAGCTTGCTAACACATGTATCTATCTCTCAAGGAAAATTGGGATCTTTTGGAATTGTTTTGAGAAATTTTGATTGAGAAAAAATGAGGAGTCAGTTGGGAGACCATTATTGAGGTATGTACACACTTTGGATTTTCAAGCATATCTTGATCTATGGAGCTCCAATTGAGATGATTCTTTATCCAAAATAAACTAGAGATTAAGAGCTACCATTTTGATGAAGTCAATTGTGATTTTTGTGAATTCATTGTGTGGGATCGCCTTTGTGGCTTGCGATGTTATATAAGCAATATGGAACTGTTGACAGCTAATTAAGGTACATTGGCACAACCCTACAAGTAAACCCGCTCATTCTTTAGGACTCAATGATAGTTGGGCTCCGAAAATGGGGCCCAACGGTGCCTGCAATTTTCCACCATTTTTTTATTTTTTTCATTTTCCCTTGTCCACTTTTCGAAATCACTTCTTAACTCTTTATGGCCCTTTCACCTCCCTTTGTGTACTTCATCGATCATCGAATTCATGTCGAAGTCTTATACCTTCCCAATTTTATTTGGTAAAGAAATAATCCTAACTATGGGATTCAAACTTTCTAAAAAAACAATCAAAAGAAATAAAAATCCATTGGTTGCCTTCCATATAGCGCTTCTTTTAACGTCAGTAGCGCGATGCTCGTCTTTGCTCATAGTGGTTCAAATGATGGTGCAATGGTAGTGCAGTCACTGATCTCATAATTTGCATATGAGCTACCATACTCTGGATTCCACCTTCCTTGTGATTCTCCTTCCTTTGCCTTCTTCTACATGATCGTTTCTTTCTGAATGCATTCCTAGGACACTTAATATCTTCCTATTGTCCTTGAGGTTTAGTTTCCTTCATATTAGTTGGAGGAAAAGGAGAACTGTTATCTTTATTTGACACTTTGAAGGTTATTTGTTGCTTTTCTACCCTCAGAGTTAGTTCATCCCATCAGCGTCAATTATTGAGCAAGAAGTGGCCAGGAATGGTTGTCCAAGGAATAGGGGTTTCTACATCTTCTCCAATATCCAATATATAGAAGTCTGTGGGAAAGGTCAATTTGTCAATTTATACTTACACATCTTTAATAATCCCCTTCAGTTGATGAATTGTTTGTTAGAGTAATGCTCTAAAGGCAATCACCTTTAGTACTTTTTGTACAAAGTTGTATATAGAATTTATTTTCAATAATGAAGAAAGACATTTTTCATTAATTTAGTGTTCATTATTTATGAATTAATATTGATTATAAGCGAATTAATGAAGTCCATGATATATGACATAGCATGAAGGAAATCATGATGTGATCATACTGTTGAGATTCCTATCATGTGCAATTATGGTAGTATCTAAATTATCCTTAAGTTATAGGATTAATGAGATTAGACACCGTTAATCCGGATAGACTAGCACGTGTCAAACTCCTTGATTTGATCAAGCAGTAGATCTCAGAAACTATAAAAATGAGATGTTTAGAGTTGAGATGTGAGTGCTTACCAGAGGTAGTAAGTACATTGGATGACCCACCATGATATCATCACATGAATATCCAATTTTAATATTAGTGATAATCTCATTATAGAAATGGTGCAAGTATCCTTAGACTTAAGGTATTTAAGGATATCTTGGATACTGATTATGTGCTTTGATTCCATTCCCTGTTGCCTTGTAGAGGTCACTGATAGGGTGGTGATTGGGTATAGCTTGAGGCATTAGAAGGTAATTGAGTAGCCAATAGAGGATTCATGACTTATGTGATAGCAGAAGATGATACCCACGACCTCTTGTTGGGGTCATTACTTAGAAATCTCTGGCCATAGTACATATGTCATTAAGAGTGTCTTCATTGACGTATAGAGCAATGAGTCCTAGGATGAGAACTAATATCACTTGGACTAGATTTGACGTATTCATTCTAGTGAGAGTTGAAACTTTGCCCATACTCTTAACCAAGTAGAGTATAGTATGGTGAAAGGATGAATTGCACAGTAATTATCTATGGGAGGGTTCGTGAGATGGTTTGTTACAAGCACAGGTTCGTTCATCAAACTACTTATTTTTCGGTTAACTGGGGGTCATGATGTGTTGCTAGAAGTCACTCATAACTTGCTTGGATTAAGTGTTAATCTAAGTGGCTAACATAACTGGGAACTTAATGGGTCACACGCATAAGAGTGACTCGGAGAATTCGTAAAATAATTTTGGATAAAAATCTATTATATAGAGAGCAATAAAACCAAATGGATCCTGATGAGATCGAGATATACCTCGATGAGATCAAGACATCGATATTGTTGAAAGAGGTCTCTGATGTTTTTCCACACCTAGGACCCAGTAGGATCGGTCCCAATGTGACTGGACCACCTCAGCATTATATATATGTGTGTGTAACGTGAAAAAGGAAGAGAGACATTTTTATAGTTGCATTTATTATCTTTAAATGAAAAAAGACAAAAAAATAATAAAAAATAAAAGCAAAAAGGCTAGTAAGATGATGAGAATTGTTAAGTATGCCTTCTTAACGATTCTCACCTTATTCTTATCATCTTTCAAGATTCTCATAAGCTTTATCATCTTCTTCTCTCTTCTTTCTCCTTCACGTTTTGCTCTCCATAGATCAAAGAAGAGAGTTAGCACTTTTGTCTTTTTTCTAGCCATTTTCGCATCAAAGAGTTTGATTAGGTTAGTTTCTTCAATCTCTGCATGGATACCATTGGAGACGATCTATTTTGGTCATTGTAGTTTGCGACAACTCGACGTGTAGATCAAAGAATGAAGGAGACTACACACAAGGTACATGGTTATTATATGAATGAATGATTTATGTAAATGCCATGATTTCCTATATATATATATATAGGAATTCATATATATATGATGCATACATCGGGATTTTCCTACAGTGGTATCGAGCCACTTGTGCCCCGTATAAAAGATAAACGATAAATGTGTGATGTTGCCGATTGATTGTGACAATAGTGCATTTTGATTGTGTTGAATTCAAAATCAGTATAGAGATATTGTTTTTGAAATTTTCTTACCCATATTTGCTCATAAGATGTTGTTGAATAGAAGAAAAAAATTTATCAATGTGATTTGGTATGTTTTTACTAAATAATTCCTTATTGTTCTGGTTACTATGTTTACGAACATTACATGAATAGGCATGCTTGCAAATTCGATAATAAATTTTAGAAACATTGTTTTTGGGATTTTCTTTCACCAACCTCTTTCTAAGATGTTTATAAATGTCTATGAAGATGGAAAAATGTTTTCAGGTGATTGAATATTTATTTGAGAATTTCTTGTGTGCTGTTAGGAATGTTTGTGTTGGGAACACAAATGCATTAGCTTAGTTGCTGAGTTTGGTTGAGTTTTTATTGGAAATAAATTATAAAAAAAATTCATGGAACATGTTGGGAATATGTTAAAGCCTCTATAATTTTCTTAGAATTTATTGAAATTATTTTAATGATTTTTCGAGCAAAAAATAGAGCTAGACATTTTTTAGAAAAGTGTTAAACCTGGTTTATTTGAAGTGGTTATTGTGTGTTTTTTGTTTCAATGCCTTGGATCATTTTCTATATGATTAGAAATGTGTTGCTTTCATGTTATATACATGACAAACTAATTTTCTTAAAACTGGGTTTCCAAAAGGTTTTCAGATGTCAAATATGTCATATTATCATCTCGTTGATGTATTCAGTTGTCTTGATTATTTTGTTCGTCACTAGTTATGTGACAAGTGTCGAAGTAGTCCTAATAAATTGGGGACTACCTAGAGATACTTACGGTGATAGATTGATATTCTCAAATTATTTGAAAATCTAAGAGAAAAATATTTTATTAATTTATTTCGAGTATTTCATATCTAGTATGACTAGATATGGCAAGCATAATACAATTAAAATGTTTAATTGGTACATTAGAGTAGAGGGTATTACACTTAGTATATTGGTATTTTGAATTGAAATTGAAATTGAAAGCATAATACAATTAGCTGATGCCAACGTTAGGAAGCAATTAAGTTCAAAAGTTAAATAGAACGTCAAATTTTTATATGCATAACATGTCACAACCTATTTAGGAAAACCTTGTGAAATGATTGGATTAAAGAATGCATGCTAGGGTTGGTTAGGTGGGATGATGGATGATTATTAATATAGATTCAATGTGATTGATAAAACGTACTAAATCATTCCATATAGTCATTGTAACTATAATCCTGTGACTTAGATGAGACCAGAGTATGAAATCCCTCGCACATAATATGAAAACTAACACCTTCCATTAATATAGGGAGAACCAAAATTCTTTTAGAGTTAGGGTTGTTGGGTAAACCTAATCCCACTGTATATGGATATATTCAAGGCATAGAAATAAGATTTTTGGATTAATGGGTCGATTTTCACTAGAAAGGTTGATTTGTTAACTCAAGGTCAATGTAGACAAAGGAGCAATTAGGTAGCATACATAAGATGTACGCGTATCAAGAGTTGATAACTCAATGTGTATGCATACATCACGAGTTGATAGCACTAGATGATAGTTACATCTGTGATGCAATTAATATGACCGATACCTACCGATTGACCTAAGGTGGCTTGTTGGGTAAACTCAGGTCATTCTTAATAATATCAGATATTGACCGACCTAGACACTTTGTTATAATTTTTCTTGGATTTGTAATGAGGGCTATGGATTCCTTGAAACTAGTGGGAGCCATATGCATGCCATGCAAGCCATTATGATCATGCATTTATTTGTATTCTAACATTCTTTCTCTCTTCATATTTAGGTTGATTGAAGATGTCTTTCAGTGTGAATTTGCACTCAGTTATGGATTCTAATAAATTAACTAAACCCAATTTTCTTGGTTAGATGAGAAATATAATAATTGTTCTTAGATATGAGGAGCTAGGCTATATGCTAGACATTCCATTTCTTGATCCCCCTACTACTAATTCTTCTGAAGGGGATCAGAGAGTATATTGTAAGCATCTCAAAGGTAGTGACTTAGCTACCTGCATTATGCTAGCCTCTATATCACTAGAGCTGTAAAAGCAGCATGAGTCTATGGATGCCAATACCACAGTGTTTCATCTTAGAGAGCTTTTTGATGAGCAAGCTTGGTTTGAAAGGTTTGAGACCTCGAGGCTACCCTTCACGACTAAGATGACTTCGAGGACATCTGCAGTGCAATATGAACTAAAGATGAATGGTTATATTGAGAGGTTGGCCACCTTGGGTTTTGTTATGGACTATGAATTAAGTGTTGACTTAATTATTGTTAGATTGTCTAATAGTTATTCACAGTTTGTGTTGAACTATCAGATGAGTCAAATCTCCATGACAATCCCTAAGTTGATCAATCTACTCAAGACAGTAGAGCAAGCTATCAAAAAGGATAGCAAGCTAGTGTTAGCGGTGGACTCTTCTTCTTCTGGTTCATGAAAAAAGAACCTAAAGAAGAAAAGGTCTAAGAAACTAAAAAGAAGTGTAGTCAAAAAGAAACTCAAAGAAATTGCCCTCGAAAGGAACTTGCTTCCATTATGGCAAGACTGGTCACTAGAAGCAAAACTGTAAAGTCTATCTGGAGTCTTTGAAGAAGAAGCAGGCATCAGATGCCCTGGTTCCTTCAGGTATGTTTATCATTAAGGCTAATACTGTTTTTGATCATAACATATGGGTATTAGATACTAGTTGTGGCTCACACATATGTAATGATATGTAGGGCCTTAGGGACAGTAGTCAGCTCATGAAGGGAGAACTAGACTTGCATGTGAGCAATGGAGCAAGAGTTGCTACATTAGCCATAGGAATTTATTTTTTGTCACTCTCTAGTAGGCTTGTAATTAAATTAGATGAATGTTATTTTGTACCTATTTTAATAAAGAACATATTACCTATCTCTTATTTAAATAAAGATGGTTTCTATTTGAATTCAATAGCAATGTTTGTTCTATTAGTTTGAATTGAATGCTTTATGGTACTGGTACATTATGCAATGGAATTTACATATTAGATATGTCGCATCCAATAATGAATGTCAATGACACGAAAAGACATAAATGAGATAATTTAAAATCAACTTAATTATGGAATTGTCACTTTGGCCATATAAATGAGAGACGCATAGCTAACCTCTACAAGAGTGATAGTTTAGGGTCATTTAATTATGAATCTTATGACATGTGTGAATCTTGTTTATTTGGCAAGATGACTAAGTTACCTTTTAAGGAAAAGGGTGAACGAGCAACTGGAGTATTAGACCTAATACATTCAGATGTATGTGGTCTAATGTCCATCCATGCCAGAAGTAGTTTTCTTTACTTCATTACCTTTATCCATGACTATTCTAGATATGGGTATCTATATCTCATGAGAAACAAATCTGATGCATTTGAAAAGTTCAAACAATTCAGAAATGAAGTAGAAAACCAACTTGGGAAAGGTATCATGACGCTACGATCCGATCGAGGTGGGGAATAGTTAGACCAAGAATTTTTAGATTATCTTAGAGATAATGAGATTTTATCTTAATGGACTCCACCTTACATACCACAGCACAATGGTGTGGCCGAAAGGAGAAATCGAACCTTGTTGGACATGGTACAGTTGATGATGGGCTTTGCAAATTTGCTAAAAAAAATTTGGGGGTATGCACTCGAGACAAATGTTTATTTGCTAAACATAGTTCCATTAAAGATAGTTGATGTTATTCCATATGAGATGTGGATTAATAAAAAAAATTCTATCTTTTGCATTTGAAAGTTTGGGGCTATCCAGCTTATGTGAAGCGAATACGGTCAGATAAACTTAATGCGAAATCTAACATGTGTATGTTCGTAGGATATCCTAAAGAAAAAATGGGATATCAATTTTACCTTGTTTCGGAACAAAAAGTGTTTGTTTCAAATCATGTTGTCTTTTTAAAGTAAGAGTTTCTTTTAAAAGAAGACATTGGGAAAAAATAGAAGTTCAAGATGTTCGAACAGACGTGGATTAACTTGCTGAACTTGAGACTGTTACTCATACAGATGAAGCAACAGTTCAACTTTCTTCAACATAGGAAGTTCATAGGTTACGTAGGATATGCTCTGTTCCTGAGAGATATAGATTTCTCATGATTGAACAGAATGACGTATTGCTCATAGAAGATAATGAGCCTACTACCTATGAAGAGATTTTGAATAGTTCAAAGTCTTAGAAATGGCTTAGCACCATGAAAGCATAAATGGATTCCATGTATGAAAACTAAGTATGGACTTTGGTTTAGGCACCTGAAGGAATAAAGTCCATAGGGTGTAAATGGGTTTTTAAAAAGAAAACCGAAATGGATGGTAATGTGATTACCTATAAAGCTAGGCTTGTGGCCGAAGGTTTCCGTTAAAGACAAGGAATAGACTACGACAAGGCCTTCAGCCCAGCTCCTAGCCATTGCTGCTCATTATGATTATGAGATATGGCAAATGGATGTATAGACAACTTTCCTAAATATAAATCTAGCCGAGGATGTGTATATGATATAACTAGAGGGCTTCATCTCCTATGATGGTGAAAAGATATGCAAGCTTTAAAAATCCATCTATGGTTTGAAATAAGCATCCAAAAGTTGGAATATTCACTTTGATGAGATAATCAAAGAGTTTAGTTTCTCACAAAATTTGAATGAACCCTGTGTGTATAAGAAGTTAAGTGGGCGTGCAATCATATTCCTTGTGCTATATGTAGATGACATATTATTACTAGGAAATGATGTCTCTATGCTACAATCTGTGAAGATTTGATTATCCAAACAATTTGCTGTGAAAAATCTTAGTGAAGCAACTTATATCCTCGGGATAAAGATCTATAGAGATTGATCAAAAAGGCTACTTGGTCATTCATAATCAATCTACATAGACAAAATGCTAAAGAGGTTTAGCATGGAGCAGTCCAAGAGAGGGGTATCTTCTCATAACTCATGGGATAACACTCTCGAAATCCATATGTCCTAAGACACAATATGAGAGGACGTGCCTGAATATGATCTCATATGCATCTACAGTAGGATCTATCATGTATGTTATGCTATGTACGAGACCCATTGTATCATATGCTCTAAGTGTTACAAGCAAATACCAATTGGATCCTGGTGAGGGTCACTAGGTGGCTGTTCAGAACATCCTTCAGTACTTACGAAGGACTAAAGATGTTTTCTTGATTAAATGGAGATGGAAATCTAAAAGTGAGTAGGATACAAATGCCAGTTTTCAATCTGATAAGGATGATTCCAAATCCTAATTAGGTTATATATTCGCATTGAATGGTGGGGCGATTAGTTGGAAGAGTTCCAAACAAGAGATGATTTCCGATTCAACAACTGAGGTAGAGTACATTATTACTTCAGATGCAGCAAAGGAGGCAGTTTGGATCAAGAAGTTCATTACTGAACTTGGTGTGGTTCCTAGCAGTGATGAGCCCATACAGTTGTATTGTGACAACAATAGGGCCATTGCACAGGTGAAGGTACCAAAATCTCATCAACAGTCTAAGCACGTACTTCACAGATATTATATGATTAAGGAGATTATTGGTTGAGGTGATGTACAGATAGAGAGAATTCCGACCGAACAGAATATTACTGATCCATTAATTAAGCCATTGTCACAAAATAACTTTGATTCTCATGTACTCACCTATGGTATTAGATGCCAAGGCAATTAGTTTTAGGTCAAGTGGGAGATTTGTTAGAGTAGTGCTCTAAAGGCGATTGTCTTTAACGCATTTTGTACAAAGTTGTATACAAACTTTATTTTCAATAATAAAGAAAAGCATATTTCATTAATTTGGTGTTCATTATCTATGAATTGATATTGATCAATAAGCAAATTAATGAAGTCCATAATATATGACATAGCATTAAGGAATTCATGATGTGGTCATATTTTTGAGATTCTTATCATGTGTAATTATGACAGTATCTAAATTATCCCTAATTATAGGATTAATGAGATTGGACATCGTTAATATAGATAGACTAACATATGTCAAACTTCTTGATTCGATCAAGCAATGGATCTCAGATATTTAGAGTTGAGATGTGAATGTCATTGATAATCTCATCATAGCAATAGTGTAATTATCCTTAGACTTAAGGTACTTAAGGATATCTTGGATACTGATTCTATGCTTTGGCTCCATTCCTTGTTTCCTTGCAGAGGTCACTCATAGGGTGGTGATTAGGTATAGCTTGAGGTGTTTGAAGGTAATTGAGTAGCTAATAGAGGATTCAACACTTCTGTGATAGCAGAAGATGATACCCATGGCCTCTTGTATGGGTCATTACTTGGAAATCCCTGACTGGAGTACATATGTCATGAAGAATGTCTTCATTAACATATAAAGTAATGAGTCCAAGGACAAGAACTGATATCACTTGGACTATATTTGACGTAGTCAGTTTAGTGAGAGTTGACGCTTTGCTCATACTCATAAGCAAGTAAGATATAGTATGGTGAAAGGACGAATTGCACAACAATTGTCTATGAGAGGGTTCGTGAGATGGTTCATGACAAATCACTTATTTTTCGATTAACTGAGGGTCATGGTGTATTGTTAGGCACCGCTCATGACTTGCTTGGATTAAGTATTAATCCAAGTGGCCAACATAATCGATAACCTAATGGGTCACAGCATAAGAGTGACTTGGAGAATTTGTAAAATAGTTTTGGATAAAGATCCATTATATAAAGAGCAATAGAACCAAATGGATTCTGATGAGATCGGGATATGTCCCAATAAGTTCACGACATTGATACTGTTGAAATAGGTCTTTGGTGTTTTTCTACACTTGAGACTCGGTAAGACTGATCCCAGTGTGGCTGGACCACCTCAGCAATATATATATATATATAAAAGATATGTGTAACATGGAAAAGGAAGAGAGGCTTCTTTAAAGTTGCATTTATTGTCTTGAAATGACAAAAG
>JAOSBK010032886.1:0-10394 GCA_027568895.1 Erythroxylum shatona | reverse complement strand
CACTTTAATTTCTTTGCTCTCAAATTGTACCTAAAAACAAATATGAATTAAAGTGAGTATTTTAATCATTTTTGTATTGATAATCGCTAAGTGAAAATAATTAAAAATATCAACAGTTAAGCACATATCAATAGGTAATCACTTTATCTCCTTGTATCAACACACACCCTAATCCTTTCCTCGAGGCATCACTATACACTATATATCTATCACTACCGAAAGGCAAAGTCAAAATCGGTGTAGTTGTGAGCCTATTCTTCAATTCCTCAAAACTATTTTGGCACTCCTCTCTCCATACAAACTTCTGATTCTTCCTTGTCCATTTAGCAAGTGGGGTCGCTATCATGGAAAAGCCCTCTACAAATCTTCTGTAATAACCAACAAACCCAAGAAACTCCTCACTTATACTACATTCTTAGGTGCTTCCCATTTCACCACATCTTCTATCTTCCTCGGATCTACATGTACTCCTTTTTCAAAAATTACATGTCCAAGAAACACCACTTTCCTTAGCCAAAATTCACATTTATCGAATTTGACATATAATTCTTTCCTCCTTAATGTCTCCAAGGCAATCCTTAAATGGTCCTCATGCTCCTTGTCACTCATAGATTAAACCAATATGTCATCAATAAAGACTATGACAAATTGGTTTAAGAAAGGCTTGAAGACTCTATTTATCAAATACATGAAGGCTACAGGTGCATTCGTCAATCCAAAAGGCATAACTAAAAACTCAAAATGCCCATACCGTGTTCTAAAAGCAGTCTTTGATACGTCAGACTCCTTTATCCTCAATTGATGATAACCTGATCTCAAATATATCTTCGAGAAGACCCATGCCCTTTGTAATTGATTAAATAGATCATCTATACGTGGGAGTAAATATCTATTCTTGATAGTGACATGGTTTAACTTTCTGTAGTCCACACCCATCCTCAATAATCCATCCTTCTTCTTCACAAAAAGGACTGGAGCTCCCCAAGGAGAAGAGCTAGGCCTAATATACTCTTTCTCCAACAATTCTTCTAACTGCTCTTTAAGCTCCTTCAACTCCGCTGGAGCCATTTGGTAAGGCGGAATTGAGATTGGTGTAGTACCCAGAAGAAGTTCGATGGGAACCTTGATATCTCTAAGGGGTGGTAGTCCTGGTAATTCCTCAGGAAAGACATCCAGGAATTCTATGACCACAGGTATTGCTTCTAACTTTCCTTCATTTACCTTTGTATCTACCACATATGCCAAGAATACTTCACACCCTTTCCTTATCGTTTTCTCTGCTGTGAGAGCCTAAACAATTCTAGGTGGACTTGTTTTCTTGTCCCCCATAAACACCACCTTCCTTCTGTTGTCTAACTTAAACTCCACTGTCTTCTACTTGCAATCTAGATGGGTGTTATACTTTTCTAGCATATCCATGCCTAGTATCACTTCTAATCCTCCCATCTTTAATGGCATTAGATCCACCACTAATTGTCCTCCACCAATATATACTTTACAATCTCTATAGACTTGACTAATAATTATATACTGGCTAATTGGAGTACTAACCAGTAAAGGAGTATCCAATAGGCTCAGTTCTCTACTATGCATAGTTCTACTTGATGAAATAAACAAATGTGTAGAACCTGGATTAATCAAAACAATAATATTATCATCAGATAATGTAACCGTATCAGTCATAACTTCTGGAGCAGTTTCTCTCATGTCATTATAAATACTCTAGCTAGTGCTTGCCCCCTCGGTCTTCCTGGAGGGTTCACCTTTTTGGTCACATCGAAACTACCCACTTCAATTGCAGTCTTCTGTCCCCCAGTTTCAGCCTCCTTGAAGCTTACATCTGAGTTTTCTCTTATCTTGCATACTGAGGGCAATCTCTAGTCATAAGCCCTTTTTCCCCATAGTTGAAGCAAGCTCCTGTCAATCGGTAGCACTCCCATCTATGGAGTTTCCTACAATGATCACATTTGGGGATGGATGACTTATCTCCCCCTCCCCTTTTGCTGCCTCCAGCCATTGAGACTTGCTGAGAAACGATTCTCAACTATCTAGATCTGCCTGCACCACTACTCCTCTCCTCAAACTGTATAGGGAAAGTCCTGGCACTCCTTTCTGACATAGGAGTACCACCTCCCCTCCTGAACTGTTTTCTTCCCTTTCTCTTTCTATTCACTACACTCTTGATGTTCTCTATATTCTTGACCCTTTGCGCTACTTTAATTAGATACTGGAAATCACAAAAGTTCTAAGCCACAACCTTTTCTCTGATGGCCAAATGCAATCCCGATTTAAATCTACAGCACTTAGCTACCTCACTCAATATCATCTTAGCCGCATATCTGGATAGCTGTGTAAACCGATGCTTATACTCGCTCACTGTCATCTCCCTCTATGTAGACTCAGAAATTCTCTATGTTTTTGTTGGATATAACCTTAGATAGATACTTCTTCTTATAGGTAGCTAGGAAGTCTTTTCATGCCAACACCGCGGTTTCATCTGACTTTCTGCCACCCTTTCCCATCGATGCAGAGCATCTCCCTGTAGCAAGCTTGCAGCATATTCAACTTTCTCATCATCTTCGCAATCCATCTGATCCAGGATCATCTCGGTTTTGCTCAAACAAGTCTCGGTTTCTTCTGGATCCATTGTCCCATAGAGATCCACTGCCCCATACTTCCTGAGCTTATCAAACTGCTTTCCTTTCTTAACTGAGATCGGAGCAAAAGCCTGCAGCATCTGGCCCATGGCCTAGACAAATGCCTGAGCAAATGCCTGAAACATCCTCGGATCCAACAAAGTAGGCAGTTCCTACTACGAAAGAGGTGATTTCTGCATTTGCAATCGAACGGGCTCGCTACCTTGCCTTACACAAGCCTTAGCATTTCCTGGGGCTACAAACTCATCAGTACTCTCCTCTCTTGTCGGAGAGTCAGGTGCAACTGATCCTTGCAAAACTCTTCGTGTCCTTCTATAAAATGGCATCTTACTCCTTCAATATAAATACTAATGATTAGCTTACGTTTCAATTTAATCTTAATTCCTACATGTATGCATGTTATGCATGTTACTTAATGTAATCAATCAATCACAATACAACAAGTAATCACATAGGATAATAATTCATACTACTATACATTCTAAGCCAAGGAAAATCCTTAGCTCTGATACCACAAGATGTTGGACCTCATTTTCAGAGCCTAACTATCCAAAATATCATAATACATGAGGTATTATCCTATAAGGGTTATTTCCATGCAATCTCTTTAGCCATCATTGGTTCATCTTTATTCTCAAAACATCTCAAACCATAAGGGGGCGAGCCCACACTAGCCAGATGCCTAAATCACCACTTGAATTTTTTAGAATAATTGTAGCTCCATGTCTCTATTTTATTTTGAAACAATAATCATCTCATTCGGAGCTCTACAGATAAAGATATGATTAAAATACCAAAGTATGTTCAGTAAAACAACCAATCCATGTTCTTCCAATCGATTCCCTCCATTTCTCTCTATTAATCTTTTTCAAATCAACACCAAAGGCCACCCATTTTTATAGAGAAACAAAAATGTGTTAGGAATCTATTGGTTCAATAATCACTTCATTTAGAGGTCAGATGATGAAGTTATGGCCAAAAGAGTCAAACATGATTATGTCCTCAATCATATTGTACCTATCTTGGGATAATTAGTATAACTTTTACTAGAGATATCAGATTAAGGTTATCTTAGGACTATTTCGAAGAGGACTTCTAGATCTACAACTTTGTAGACTTGAAAAGAGATTTTGCCATTTTGAGGGTCAAAACATGGACTGTGTGGAAATACACGGGGCAGACTGTGTATCCCTTGGGTCTGATGGCCTTTTCGTTCATGAAAGACATGGTTAATGTTAATTTACACAGCCTGACCATGTATCTTTCAGATTTTTGTTGATAACTCTGTCCCCAAGACATCTCCAATGGATCCTAGACTCATTCTAACACCCTTTTCACTCATACTCTTTCCAAATTCAACTCTCCTAGTACAATATCACTTCATTTACTATAGTTGTTCTGTATATACATCCTATGCAGCATCACCAGCTTATAATGATCATATCTCTTAACTCCGATATTCAGAAATTTCATAATTTATATCATTGGAAGGCTAGAAAGATAAGATACAACCTCTATGAAGACAACTTTGGCTAATTCTGTTGGAGTTATGTAAATATAGTTCCTTGAAAAGCAATTGTATTTACATGTAACTTAATTTTCTTCTAGTTATAATTTTGTAATGAAAATATTTATTATTAATGAAACAAAAGAGTTTGGTTTTATTTGTGTGAGCATTATATATCTAGTTAAAAGGTACCAAGATTCTTTAGGAAGTAATATACATATACATAGATATATATGGGAAATATGTATATTATTAGAATCTAAATTAATTGATTCATAGTTGAATAATCAAGTTGGTCGCTTGATTATTGTTTAGAATGTAGTGTTGCGATTTATCTCTATGTAAGTAAAGGAGTTTACTTCAAGGGAATGATGAGTTTCATATCATGATAGTAGTCGACTGTCGATAATGGCACTATTAAATGAATATGGAATCAAGTATGTTTTCAAGAATAAAGTAGGTCATTACTTTAGTCTTAAAACATATATTTTAGCATTTGCTTATTATGGATCACAATCTTAATAAGTGGTGAGCTCATATATGTTTCATTATAATTCTTAAAATAATCAGAATAGATTTTTACAAAGTATTAATATAGTGTTTACATGTTGGAATTACTAATTGAAACATGTATCAGGGAACATTCACTAAAATAAATAGTTTATAGTGATATCATTACTTCTAGATGTTTTATAAAGATTGGTGATTACACTGGCGCTAGGAGTTTGATGGACTAGCTACCTATCAAGTCTTAACACTAAAATGAGATCTTATGTGTTAGTCACCATATAGAGTAAAACGCGAGATCTAGAAGGAAAAACCAATATAAGAACAAAACGGTAATTTGACCATTTGTTGTGTGAATAGCTATAATAAGGTTCATAATAAGGTTTGCAATTTGATATATTATTTAAAATATGTGTTCTTATAATATTTAGTAATTTAAAAGTTCAACTAATTATCTTTAGTGGAATAATATTTAGTTAATAAACTAGAATTAATTATAATGAGATTAAATTAATTTTGACCTTATTGGAGCTTGGATTATCTAAGTCCAATAAAATTTTTCACTTAACTTTAAGGAAGGTTCTGATCCGCTGGAGGCCCGCCCATCGCCAAATTAACGACCAAAAGCTACTAAAACCATTCGAAGTGTGTCCTTCGATTAGGTCACAGATCGACGCTGTTGTGAAGTGCCTATATAGAGTGGGACCCATCAAATTATTTCTTTCTTTTCTTCATTTTATCTACTTTTTATTATTGGCTTTTACTATGTACCGTCCCAAACGTATCATCGTTTGTTTCTTATAATAAAAAGGACTTCGTCATTTAATGGCCTATTTGATACTTTGACTAGGGTGTCAAATAAATTAACAAAACCCACCTTCTCTTTATCTTCTTTAATTTTGTTATTTATGAATTTATTTCCAAGAGGAAACACGTTTATGAGAATTTAAAAGATTGAAAATTAAAAAAAAAACTCACAAACTCGCGTCATTTTAATGTAATGCGTGGAAGATATAAAAAGAGGTGTTGTTGTTTAATACTTTAAGGTACGGTTGATTAGACGTAAAGTTTTTAATAAAATAAAATATAATAAATTAAAATAAAATGGTTTATAACAAAATAAAATATAAATAAATATAATGTTAAAAAATTGTTATTTGAAAAGAATGAAAAAACTTATAATATAATATTATAAAATATTATTTAGACGAAGAATTTATAATGTAATATAATTTAAAATTATTTATCATTTTACATTCTACCATTGACTTTTTAAAATTGAGTTTTTTTTTATATTTTATTATTTGGAATAAACTAAAATGTAATATAAAACTCTCATATCCTATCTCATTTTATTTCATTTCATTATATTTTATCATAAATTCTTTCTCTCAAATAACATAACAACATTTCATTTCAATTCAATTCAATTTATTAATAACTCACCAATCAAATATAAAAAAATAGAAGTCTAGTCGCCGGTGTTGAGTAAGAGCTTCAAAAATCAAAATGACGTTTGTTTGTGGTCCAACAATTAAAATAAAACAATTGGCAGAATTAATGGTAGGATGTTGACGATTTCTTCAGAGGTGGTGGGTTAGTTAAGGTCCTAGCGGTACGCCGCCACTTCTTCCAATTAAGTCGGCAGATTGTAGTGAACGTCTTTCTGATTGGTGACGAGGAGCTGCAAACAGTGAGGACGGAGGATACCTTGTGACACCTTTACTTTGGTTTAATCAGTGTTTTTGAAAATTTTGTCTACCTTACTCAGTCCCACCGAACTGGTAATAAAATGACATCAATCAACGTGCTGTAATTGGAATTGCGAATGGATGGGAGTGCAGCTGACTTTAAGGAAAAATTTTAATTCATTATTGATAACAAAGATATTTTCATACGTAAGATATAATATAAGCATTTTTAATACTAAAAATTTAAATTTAAGTTAAACCTATAATTTATATTTTTAAAATTTCTATTAATTATATAAAATATAAATAATTTATTTGATCACTGATTGAAACAAAATAAAATAATAAAGATTTTAGATAAATATATAATATTAAAATATACAATTATATTTTATACCAAAATTAAAATAGATAAATAATTATAAAATACATAATTTTGATAAGATACTACATTATATAAATATAAATTTATCTTAAATAAATATTGGACAATAATTATAAATTACTTATAAATATTTGATATTTTTTTTGCATAACCCAAACTTGATTCTTAAATTTTTTTTGTTCTAACTTTCAAACACAAATACAGTATATAAATTTCAACCCTTTAATTTTTAGATGTAATCCATTTAAATAAATAAGTTACATCACTTTATAAGGATCTAATTAAAATCAAAATAATAAAAGTTTAGGAAAACTTTCCATATCATTCTCAACTTAAAATCTTGACCTAATTACTATAAGAAATAATTTGCTTTTTACATTTTTATAGTTTGCATATCCATGTATTTTTTTTGGGTACTTTTTGCACTAATTATAAGTTATTTTTCATTGAAATTTGTTTGAATACAAGTCAATAGCTAATATAGTTCTCACATTGTTAATTAAAATTTTTGATAGAAATTTATCTTATTAATATTGAGATTTTTCTATTTTTATTTTTCAAAAAAAATATTGAGATTTTATATCGTTTTAAAAAGAAGTCTTTAGTAAGAGAAGCTCCTACTTCTCTCGACAATTGCATGGCTTTTCTACTACTCCTAACTAATCTTGAAAGTTTATCTCAGGTTGATTGGGCCTTAGGCCAAGCTTAGGTTTGGTCTGTCAGGCTCAGTCCAGCCTGAAGCCTAAAAATTTTAGGTCTAGCTGGGCTGAGTTGGGTTTTGTGTCAGGGCTTGATCAAGCCTATGATTTGGAGCCCGAGCCTAGCCTAGTCCATTCCTATTTATTGGAGTTATATAAATATAGTGCCCTAGAAATCAAGTATATTTTTATGTAAGTTAATCTTCTTCAGTCACAGTTTTGTAATGAAAATATTTATTATTAACAAAACAAAAGAGTTTGATTTTTATGAGCATTATATATCTAGTCATAAGGTACCGATATTCTTTTGTAAGTAATATACATATACATAGAGATGTATAGGAAACATGTATATGATAAGAATTTAAAATAATTAATTCACAGTTAAATAGTTAAGTTGGTCGCTTGATTATGGTTTAAACTGTAGTGTTGCGATTTATCTCTGTGCAAGTAAAGGAGTCTACTTCAAGGGAATGACGAGTTTCATATCTTGATAATAGTCGACTATCGATAATGGTACTATTAAATGAATCTGGAATCAAGTATGTTTTCAAGAATAAAGTAGGTTGTTACTTTAATCTTAAAACATACATTTTAGCATTTGCTTATTATGGACATGGACTACAATCTTGATGAGTGGTGAACTCATATGTGTTTCATTATAATTCTTGATATGATTGGAATGAATTTTTACAGAGTATTAATCCAGTGTCTGCATGTTAGAATTATTAATTGAAACATAATCAGGGAACATTTACTCAAACAAAGAGTTTATAGTGATATCACCACTTTTAGATGTTTTATGGAGATTGGTGATTAAACTGGCGCCAGGATTTTGATGAACTAGTTACCTATCAAGTCTTAATACCAAGATGAAATCTTATGTATCAATCACCATATAGAGTAAAATGGGAGATCTAGAAGGAAAAATCAACATAAGGGCAAAACGATAATTTTACCCTTTGTTGTGCGGATGGCTATAATAAGGTTCATAATAGGGTTTGCAATTAGATATATTATTTGAAATATGTGTTATCATAATATTTAATAATTCAAGAGTTCAACTAATTGTCTTTAGTGGAATAACATTTAGTTAATAAACTAGAATTAATTATAATGAGATTAAATTAATTCTGGGCTTATTGGAGCTTGAATTATCTAAGTACAATAAGATTCCCCACTTGGCTTCAAGAAAAGTTATCAAGCAAAGTAAGAAATATAAATGGAGGTTTTAGAGCCCATAATTGAATGTTAGGCTTGCATTAATTAATGGTTAATTAGAAGCCTAAATGAATATTTAGAAATGAGCTAGACTTTAGTTTAATTTGATTAATTATATTAAAATAAAATTCTTAAAGAAATGAAAGGAAATTTTGGTTTTATTATGGCTAAATGGATAGCTGCACATTTAGCATTGAATTGCTAAATAAAGATGGTAATTATCATACAATATCATCATTAAATGGAGTAATGATCTTACCATTAAATGGTTTAGTGGTTGTCTTTTAATGAAGGCATCTAATGTAATCTTTTTAACATTCATTTGATTAAAGATGAAAGAGGTGTATTTGATGGATGCTCTTCCTTTTTTCATCACTAAAGCTGAAATTGACATGTCATTTTAGGTTATTGATCTTTTCATATAGCCATCTTAAAACAAATGAGAAGAGTCTTATTTAATGGCTTTTTTAATGTTTGATTAAAGAAAGGTGTTGTTGGATCCCATTTCTGGAGCCCAACTATCCAGAATATCCTAAAACGTGAGCATATTATCCTATAGGGTTATTTCAATGTAATCTCCTTAACCATCAACAATTCATCTTCTTGCCCTGATACCAAAAGTGTTGGGCCACGATTCCGAAGCCTACACCAGTCAAGAAGCAGAAACTCAAAAAGGCTTCTTCAAAACAATTGTAGCCCTATGACTCTAGTTTACACTGAAATAAGAATCATCTTATTCTGAGCTCTATAGCTCAAGATATGGTTAAAATACCGAAGTATGTTCAATAAAATAACCAATTCATGCTCTTCCAACCGATTCCATCAATTTCTTTCCAGCAATCTTTCCTGAATCAAAGCCTACAGCTACTAATTTTTATGGAAAGATAGAGAAATGTGTTAGGAATCCAATGCTTCAAGAATCAAGTCATTTAGAGGTCAGATGACGAAGTTGTGGCCAAAAGAATAAAAAATGTTCAGAGCTAGAAAACCCTTCAGGTGAGATCATGAGGAAGGCAGGTGTGATCGCAAGGAGGGAAGGTGTGATTGCGAGAGTACCTAGTGCGATTGCGACCAAAGTTGTCTTGCATATACATCCTATGTGACATCACTAACTTCAAATGATCGTAACTTTCATCTCTGATATCAAAAATTTTTATACTATATGCCGTTGGAAAGCTAGAAAGATAAGCTACATCTTTCATGAAGATAACTTTGTCTAATTCAGCTTATATCAATCCAGTTTTCCCCTTAAAATCCGAATATAAATTTTCCTTTATGAAAAACTTGAAATTTGCAATGTAGCACCCCCTTACCATAAGATATGTACCGGGACGCCCGTAGGTCATTCCGATACACACCCTACGATAAGGGTATGCTACGAGCAAACTACCAACTCCACATGGCATCAATAATCATAAAGCATAAATATGAAATTCACTAATTTTTTGAAACCATAAATTTCTCATTTCCTAACCTCAAAACAGTAAATTACATAACTGGAAATCTTTGTACATTGTTCCAAAAGAAAATCAAACATAAAGCTAGCTAGGTCATCCTTCCAAAAAGTGCCAGCTGACCGACCTGTGTGCCATGACTTCTCTTGCCAACTCAATCTACACGGCAGGAAAAGTCTCTCCGGAGCTATGAGTCTACTATCTCGGTCCTGAAAAATAATTTGCAATTTTGGGTGAGTTTGCGAACTCAGTGAGGAACCATCATCGATGGTTC
>JAOSBK010032885.1:0-10395 GCA_027568895.1 Erythroxylum shatona | reverse complement strand
GGGTCGTCTCACTTAATCGGAACCTAATGAAATGGACCTAAGCTAGCCTATATGTCATGAAATGCAAGTGAAATTAGCAAGGAAAAGAGGGGGGTTTTGATTTGAGAACACTAATGAACTAAAAAGCATGTAAAAAGTAATCCAAATAAGCTCTTTGACTAAACCTAGCTATCATACAACCTAGAATAAGCTCTTTAGATTTAATAAAATAGTCATAATATGAAATAGGAAAAAAAATTAATATAGGTAATAACCATATAAGCTTTGGTTATTTGACCTATGTTATGTTATTCCTAATGATACACCACCATTAGTCTTCCATAAATGAATTCAAAATACAACTATTAGGTATTGTATTCCATATTTTGGATGGGTTTATGCAAAGACAATCTAATGAGAATGAAAATTTTAATCATCCATACATAAATACCCAAAATAATAAGCAAAGAATAACATAAACAATCTCTAGAGAGAGAAAGAACAACACCTAATGAGAGATGCTTACATGTGATGCTCGTCTTCAATTTCATCTCCAAACTAGAAGAAGGAAGATTAGCCCTACATAGATTCCAAAGAAATGAGTGGCCCTCTATAGATTCCAAAGAAATGAGTGTTCTTCCCCTTAAATTCTTCCAAAAATGATTGATGCCTCTCTTAGCCGCTCAAATATCACTTTAAATTAAAAACTAAGATTTTTGGAAGATACATGGTTGGATGCATGAAACTAAGATTTCGAAATTGTACACAGCCATGCATTTTGCACTACATGGTGAATGCTTCATTTCCTGTAATTTCTTGTCCAATCCTTACCGTAATCCATCTCCTTCTTGTTTCACAAAAACAAATGAGTTTAAATATCAAGAGGCTGACTCAAAGAATATTCTTTTAACTCATTTTAGATATTGGACTTCCAAATTATACATAAAACCACATATGAACCAAAACAAGTTTCTTAAGCATTTTATAATATTAAGCACTAAGTATTATATAATAAATGTACAATCAATTAAGCACATATCAAGTTATCCCACATTTACGTTTTGGCCACACTCAGGCAAAACAACAAAATCAAAGTCACAAACTAAAAACACTTACTCATTTTCCATATTTCCTAATAATAGATAGTCATAAGAAAGGAGGAATAACTTTCAAAACCATAACAAAAACTCAATATTCAATGCCTTTACTCATGAACAATAAACAATCATTCTCTTCAAAAATTGAGCAATATAGGTGTAGACTTTGACCAAATTTGTTTAAATATGATAAATTTATGGATACACTTAAACACCATTCATGAACAAGACATTCAATAACTTTGCATATCATTTCATTTCTCCACCACTAAGATTCAAATGCATAATCATTAATCAAAGAAAACTTTAAGGTTGTAATATGGGCAAAGGTTTAGATGGGATGTATTTTGGTAATGTAGCATAAAAGCCATCAAAGCGTAAAAACTAACATCAAGCATAAAAACTAACATTCACTCAAAACTGGGTACCATTAGCTATGATGAATGTAAAAAATATATTTCATAGCTGAAATTTAAGCTCTCACACCATAACCCTCATAAAGCATAAGGAATTAAAAGGAATGGCCCATACAGTTGATGACAAACAATACATTATAACTAAAAGTGGTGATCTTTCAAAACAACATCTACCTTATATGCATCATACTTAAATCACCCATTCCATATAACTTTAGGAGGAAAAACTAATCATGAATAACTTCTCAAAATAAATGAATGACCTCTTTAATAAATTTATTTATTTATTTCTATTTTTCTTTTCTTTTTTCTTTTTCTTTTTTCTCTTTTTCTTTCTTCCTTTTTTGTTTTTCTGTTTTGTCAACAAAAATTGAAAGAAGTTACATCAACAATTGCAATTGATAAGAGAAAAAATGACATTCTAACAATTATAACCATCCCACGTATATGCAAACCCCCCACATTTATACTTTTGTGCATCCGCAATCATCAACAATCAATAAATGCTCTACTAGTTTTAAGGCTTAGGTAGGACATTTGGTTAGGTTTAAGGCATGTAATGTGGTTAAACTAAAAAGAGAGGTCACACATAAATTAGGATGTTTGTCTTGAATAGAAAATCAAAGCAAAATTAGGATGTATATTTCATGAAAGTCACACTTAAATAAAAAAAATAAGATTGATATGGATGTGGCAACTTATAAAGGCTCAAAATCTCACTAGCTTATGTATAACACTAACGATTGTTCTTCTAAAGGTAATGTGTATTGACCAATCACACGAGTAAAAGTATATGCTCAGGTTGCCATGAATTTATCTAATCAATTTACTCTCTAATTATAACCATGTAGTCTTTAGAAACAATAGAAAAAGAGAAAATGTTTGATTGTTTAATTCTTTTTTTGGTTTGAAAACTCAAAAACACATAAAAAACAAACAAAGTTAAAAACACATGCAAACAACTCAAAAGCACACATGATAATCCTAACAAATGCGAAAATGTAAATGAGAAGAAATAAAATTATCTTGGGTTGCCTCCCAAGTAGCACCTTTTTTCACTTTTGTTGGCTCGACTGCATGCTACCCTCATCAAGTTAGAAATATTTGATCTCCAGGGATCACAACTTTGGCATTTTTCGCTTGACCTTCTTTAGGATAAAGCTTGAGTCAATGGCCACTTATATGCAATGTCTTCCCTGTTTTTAAAATTTCTAATCTCTATTGCACCATAGGAAAAGACAATAGTAATCACAAAAGGATCAACCCTATAAGGATGACATTTATACGGAAACAATTTATACTTAGCACAATAAATTAGCAATTTTTTATCAATGATCAAGCTTTTCGTCAAGGCATTAAAAGCTTTAGTTTTCTTTTTTGTTGAAACCACTTCTTGTTTATTTATATGCTTCCACTTACAATCTTCTTGTATTGAAAGGTCAATCAGATTAATTGTAAAAATAGAATGGTCATCACAGGAGTGCTTATTAACATAAAAAATTGAAATGATTAATTTCCCCATTGAATTCCATCGTGAGGGTTCCCTCACGAACATCTATGTTAGTTTGGGTCGTGTTAAGAAACGATCTCCTTAGTAAGATAGACATTAAGTTATAAGAAGCTTCATGATTCATGTCAGTCATAAGAAAATCAACAAGAAATATTAGTTCATTCACCTACACAAGCACATCCTCAATCATTCCAACTAGGTAAGCATTAGTACAATCAATCAATTATATGGTAACACTAGTTTCTTTTAATGACCCCAAATTTAAAGAAGCATATATGGAATGAGGCATAAAATTAATTGATGCTCCTAAATGTAATATAGCTTGTTTAATTTTAATGTTTATAATTTTACAAGAATATTGAATATGCCTAGGTCCTTACATTTAGGAGTTATTTTCTTTTTAAAGAGTGTATAAACAGTTTCACTCATCCTAATCATTTCAATACCTTTTAGCTTTTGTTTGTTTATACATAATTCCTTGAGAAATTTTTCATAACTTGACACTTGCTTGATTGCATCTAGCAATGGAGCATTCACCTCAACCTTTTGAAAGATCTCCTTATCCTTATCCTCCTTATTTGACTTTACTAACTTGCTAAGGAAAGGCGGAGGATTATTTTTTTACAAAAATTAAAATTCAGCTTTTACCTTTGAGTTATAAGACATATTGATCGAGTATTTATTGTGTGTAAGTTTTAATATTAAACCCTCGATAATTCGTAAGCACAAGATCGTTAGCGTGGTACTAAAGGTGTGGATCCCATGACGAATGAGTTAATTTAATCCTAAAATCTAAGGCCAAAAATAATAACAGAAATCCAAAATGCAACAAAACAAAACAAATGAGAATTTAATTCATTTAATCAAATTAAGAATCAAATACAAATATACTAATTATTAAGCAATTGCAACATGCTTAAAAATCAACCAAAAGAATTTACCAATTAAGAGAAAGGAAAATTTACCTATCCTTAATGTTAACCTAACTGATTATGAATTATTGGATTATTGGTTTTAGATTATCCTAAAGTTGATTACACTCTCTCGAGTTATAACCATAAAGCCTAAATCATAAACCCTAATTATATTATAGATGTTGCAATCTCTCAATTTACAACCTATCCAAAATCCTAATTAGTTCTAAAGTTGTCTAATGAACTATTAAAAACCTATGCAAGATCTATCTTTGCACAATTTATTGATCTAATTCAATTCTTGTTCTATTAAATCACCCAACTCTCATTAGTCCAATTTAATCATTTTTCATTCTATTCACCCTCTCAATTTATTACCTAATTATGAAATTGTAGAATCAATCCATAACAAATCCAATAAACACGTAAACAATCAGATTTTCATTAATTCAAAAATAAAACTCTGAAGGGAGTTTAGAACATCCTCTACATTTTAGATTATATCATCAACTATTCAATCCAATTCTAAACAGGAAATACAATTAAAGGAGGACAAAAGGCAACGATGGCAGGAAACCTCCTGATTTAGGAAGTATGTCAAGTCAGGTTCTTCTCTTCTTCTTTCTTCCTTCTTCCCTATCTCAATCTCTCGATGAATTCTCTCAAGGGTTTCTTAAGGTGGATGATGCAAAAGCTCCCTCTGCCTCTTTTTCTTGTTCTTTTTACATCCTTTTGTGTTCTGAGCAACTCTAGGGTTTTTTGGCATTCAAAAGGTCTAAAAAATCCCTCGAAATTTGACATTTTTGAGTGTCTATGCATTTGCCCGACATAGGCCACAATCGTAGGCCATTTCTTCGGATTTTGTCATGATGGACCAACTCTGGTGCTTTTGTCATGATCGTGGCCTATTATTCCATGATCACGGGCTGTTGTTTTAGCCTAAATGTCTCCAAAACTTCTCCATTTTTTGATGTTAACCCTATAACAGCAGCAAACACATCAAAGTACCTCAAAAAAAAAATTTTAAGCTTAAAGACTTATACTAACTTATAAAAAATGTAACTTTAAATGCAATCATTCAAGCTGTTGCAAATCATTAACATACAAATCTGTGTCTAGGAGATCTGGAATAAACATACATATTAATCAAAATCTCAATGTGAAGTTATCACCCTTTTCGATTGTACACACACATTAATAATTCTTTAGTCATTCAAACTCTGTAATTACTCCTAAGTACATTATCATGAAAAGTCAAGCTATTTGCAAGTTCAGTAGGTTTTATTAAAAAAACATTTTTTTATGGACATGGACCTAGTCTTTTACCCGAAGGAAAACATTAGTGATGAATGTCGATCTAGTTACTCAACTAAGTCATGTTTTTATTAAGTTGCTTGGTTGGAGCGTCATCATAGCCTTTTGACATGGAGGTACACATTTGTGATGTGTGTTGATTCGGTTACTTGGCTACATCGCGTTCTCAAATGGTTACTAGCTCTATCAATAACTTGAAGGCTAGTAGAATAGTTATTTATTTGAAATTAATATTTATTTAAAATTAACAAACATTCTTTTTTAAATATTATTTAATGCCTACCTTTTTGCTTTAGCTACTCGTTTTCATGAAAAAATACCAGCAAAGCTACTTTAGAAGAAAGACCTAAACTTATGAATGAATATGACAATTTAGAGGGTGAAAAACTAACATCAAGTCCTAATTAAATTCCATATTTAGCCAAAGAACCCAATTTACTAATTTCGCAAGCTAATGGCTCTTCATAACCTAATAGATTATGTTCAAAATTAAATCAATTTCAATCTATCTAAAACATTGACACATTGACACAATTCACAATATGCAGCTTAACAACCTATCATACAGTATGCAACATTCACACTCAGAGCAAAACACACAACCCTCCCCACACTTGAACAAAATATTGTCCTCAATGTGAGAAAGTGGCAAAAAAACATGCATGGAAAGAAGAAACATAAAATCAAATAAAACAATAATAAAAATAAAGACTAAATTTAAAAGAAAAGGGTTAGAAACAAAGCCTCACAGTGATAGAGGTGGGGATGGTGTCGAAGGTGGTAGTGGGATGCCTTGATCCTTGAAGTAGTGATGTATATGACATATATCCTAGTTATGATGTCGTTGAGTTTGAGCCATCTCCTTCATCCTTCTAGAGTTCTTTACAAGTGTATCTGCAATTACCTTGGTGTTGGTAGAGATTGTATCGAGCACTTTCTTCCAACCAAGCTCTTCTGTGTCTTCTTCCTCTTTGAAATCCTCGCTAGTCGAGTTCTTTTCTACTTGCTGAGGTGGGTCTGTGTTAGAACTCACTTGACTAGCCTTGATCTTCATATGAGTCTTTTGGTTGACGTCCCAGAGTTCCATATGATGGGGCTTAAGGATTTCAGCATGCCACAAATGATGGTAATTTTGAAAATCTTGGAGGTGGACAATTAAACCACTACAATCCATGCTATAATACTCAGCAATGGTGAAAACTAATTACCCCATATCCAAATTATTGCTCATCTTATATAGAGTCGCAACAATAGCATTCAACACATATGTGGAGGTATACATTAGGATGTTGTGGTCCATCTACCACAACATGAAAAGTTCCTTTGTTGAGAGCTTGTTGGTTTCTAATTTGTCAAAATCATTTGACACATGAATTTATTCTATAAAAAGTGTCATGGGTTCTTATTATATTGTTGTGGGCATTGGTAGCGCCAAATTGCTCTAACCCAGTGAGCTCATTCCAATAGTGAGAAGCACCAAAATTATCGTACTGATCGATAATGGAAGACTCAAGAAACCTATAAATATTGCACATGATTTCAATGTACAGCTCATAATTTCATCCCTGCAATCTAAACCACATTTCCTTAGGATTATTAGGTCCGTAATAAAGGGAAGTGAAGAATTTGAGAGTGTGCTCTTATTAGACAGGATATTAGAAGTGTATGAACTTCACCCTATAAATTCTTTCTACTAGCTCATAGTTTTAACCTATCAAAGGTATTAAAATCAAAATATTTTGGGACTACTATTTGTTTAACATTATGGGATTGGAAATGAATACCTTTCTTTACTGTGTAAATTGGGAAGGGTGCTCCAAAATCTACCTTCTTGTTCCTTACCCTTAGCTCAAGACTTGGTTTCGTTCAGATGATTGGTCGCACTTTACTAACTATTTATTGTGTGGCATACTAACTTACAAGTAGGTAAAAGTTGGAATAAAGTGGAAATTAGGAATTTGGTTAGAGAGAAGTGAGAGTGTTTGGAGGTTTTAACTTAAAGAGATAAAGTAAAAATGAAAGTGAGTGAAAAAATGAAGTAAGAAATGAATGTATAGGTGAAGGAAGGGTAAAATGGTAAAAATTACCTGAAATTTGCATGTACAAGTTACCCTGCTGTAGGCCACAATCGTGGCTTGTAACATTTTCACCAATTTCTGATTTTTTTTCTTCCTTTGCCTTTCTACACATTCCCAAGATCACTTCCTAACTCTTTATAGCTCTTTCACCTCTCTTTTGCTTACTTCCTCGATCATCTAGCTCATGTCAAAATCTTATACCTTCCAACCTTATTTGGAAATGAAATAACCTAACTGTAGAATCTAACTATCTAAAAGTCAAAGGAAATAACATGGAATTAATAATCTATAGGTGCCTCCAATATAACGCTTCTTTAATCGTTAGTAGCTCGACGCACTTCTTATGATCAAAGTGGTTCAAATGAATAGTGCAATGGTAGGGTAGTCATCAATCTCACCTGATAAGTGTGAATTGCATCATGTTTTAGAGTTTAGTTTGATATGTATTTAATTGTTAATTCAATAGTTTAGTATGTGTTTAGGTTAAAATTGCATTATTTTGTTCATTATTTTTGTTTAAGTTTTTTATAGATTAGTACAAGTCTTTGAGCTTAATTATTATATTTCTGAGGTACTTTGATGTGTTTGTTCATGTTTCAAGGTCAATATCAAAGAACATAGAAGTTTCAGAGACATTAGGGATGAAATAACCCATAATCGTGGCAAAATTGGCCACGAACATGGAAAAAGCACTAGAGTTGGCCCATATGCGACAATCATGATAGAAGCCCAGGACATGGCCCACGATTATAGCTTGCTTGCCATGACGTGATAGAAGGCTCGAATGTGGGCCACGATTGTGGCATGCAAGGACATCATCATGACTTACGTTGGGTAGACAAACAGACACTCAAAAACATCAAGTTTTGAGTAATTTTTTGAACCTTTTAGACCCTAAGAAAACCTTAGGGCTACCCAGACATAAAAGGTATTTAAATAATAAGACAAAGGAGGAGAGGCAACTCTTGCATCAATCACTTTTTAGAGAAATCCTAGAGAGAATTATTGAGAGATAGAGAAAGAAAAGAAGGAAGAGAGAAAAGGAAAGGAGCCGAGTTGACATACTTCCTAGATTAGGAGTTTCCTGACATCACTACCTCCTGTCATCTGTTCAATTTCATATTTCCTATTATTTTCAATTTTATTATTGCATAAAATTGGAATGATAGTTGATGATAGGCTTTTTGGATGTTGATGATGTTCTAAACTCACCTTCGAGGTTTTATTTTTTATTTAATGAAATTTGATTGTTTATATTTTTCTAGATTTATTGTTATTTAATTTCTGCAATTGCATAATTTGATGATAAACTAAGAGGGTGAATCGAGTGAAAATAATTAAATTGGGCTAATGAGATTTAGATGATTTAATAGAACGAGAATTAAATCAAATCGGTAAATTATGTGAAGACAGATCTTGCAATAGTTTTTGATAGTTTATTAGACAACTTCAGATCTAATTAAGGTTTTGGATAGGTTGTTAATTGAGAAATTGCAACTTCTATAATCTGATTAGGGTTTATAAATTAGGGTTAATGGTTATAACTCGAGAGAGAGTAATAAACCCTAGGATCGTCTAGAACTAATAATCCAGTAATTCATGCATTTTTATAGACTAAAGAATGAAGATCCTAACGCATATATAGTGAACTTCCTCAAAATTTGCAATACCTTTTAATACCAACAGATGTCGAAAGATACTGTCAGAATTAGGTTTTTCTCTTTTACCCTAAGAGATAGACCAAAGGCTTGGTATCATTCCCTTAACCCAACCAATGTCACAACTTGGGATCAACTAGTTTGTGCTTTTTTAAATAAGTATTTTCCCATGACCAAGGCCATAAAAATAATTAAGCAGATTACGAACTTCTAGCAAAGTGATGGAGAATCGACCTATTAAGCGTGGGAAAGATACAAGGATTTGCAACAGAAAAACCCATACCATAACTTACCTAAATAATTCTTGTTACAAACATTTTATAATAGAATAACCCCACATATGAGAGGCACAATTGAGACAACTTTAGGAGGATCATTGATGAGGAAGATAGTAGATGAAGTAGAATAGTTGATAGAGGAGACGACAAGTAATAGCTACTTGTGGACGAATGAGCAGAGTACACAAACTACTACTTTTTGAGAACAAAAAGGAATTGTAGCTGTGGATCAAATGATAGAAAAGCAAGTGAAGATTGATAACTTGACCTAATAATTCAACAATATGAAGGCTTTTTCTTTAGCTCCGGTGAACACTTAAATGAGAACTCTATGGACAAATGGACCAAGATATGATAGACTATTTCTTGATATAGGAAAGCAATCCACAATAAGTGAATTATATGGGAGATCAATATGGACGAGGAGGGGGAAACATCCCCTACTCCAACACTTACAATTTTGGGTGAAGGAATCACCCTAACGTCTTGTGGGTGAACAATGATGGAGGATAATTGACACCTCAAAGACAATCAATCTTCCAATAAGACAAACAAAGCTCAGCTGAATCCAAATAGGATTTTTGATAAGCTTGGAACTCTAGACGAAGCATAAAAGAAGCTGGAAAGCAAATTTGAACAAATAATAAAGAAACATGCCTCTTCAATCCACAATCTCAAAGTCTAAGTAAACCAATTGTCAAATGTTTTCTATACATAAAATGTGGGAAGTCTTACTAACACTTCGGGAATAAAGCCAAGGGAGCAACTAAAGGCGATTACAATTCGAAGTGGGAAGGAACTTGAACCAACCACAAAGACAATAGAGGAGCTCGTCCATCCTGTTGAGAAAAATCATAAAAAGAAAACAAGAAGTGAATATGAGTGAATGTCCTCCTTATGTCACCCCTCCATTATATGAAGCCAAGATCCCTTTTCCTCAATGATTACAAAAGATAGATATGAAGTTAGCAAAATTCATTGAGAAACTAAAGACGCTACATATAAATCTCTCATTTGTAGAAGCTTTGGAACACATGCTTAAAAACGCAAAATTTTTTAAGGACATATTAGCTATTGGACCCCGAACTTTTCTTGGAAATTAGAAATTATTAAATGAAATGAAATGAGTGTTTTTGTATATGTATTGTGTT